>JAUMHP010000048.1:15329040-15358675 GCA_032361065.1 Enteromius trimaculatus | reverse complement strand
AGTAATGTATTTTAAGATATCTCAGTGCAAGCCTTTTCCAGTTTAGACAGCTCTTAACATTTATTTTAATCTACAGTAGGACTAGC
The DNA here is from genome assembly GCA_032361065.1 of Enteromius trimaculatus. Lineage (NCBI taxonomy): Eukaryota > Metazoa > Chordata > Actinopteri > Cypriniformes > Cyprinidae > Enteromius > Enteromius trimaculatus. The sequence continues at coordinate 15,358,589 of JAUMHP010000048.1, read as the reverse complement.
CTTAAACCCTGTTCAGGAAACTGCCCCTGTAAGTTGATAAGTGTCTGTAATTTTTTTGTTTAGTTTTGGATAGGCATCAGTCATGCTTCACGTTTAAATGTCTTTAAAATCACTTTTCATAATTGTAATGATTCCATTGACAAAATAATTTTGTGCATATGCACACGTGATCCATTTCCTCACTGCATTGGCCAGATACTGAGACTTTTGCTGTCACAAGTTTCAAGCTAATCACACACAAGGTGACTCAGATACGAAAGGCTTAAATTTAAAGTTCACTTTCTGTAAACCACAATAGAACGCTACATACCAGCGCATCTAGAAACACATAACCAGCACACTGCTGAATGAAACCACACACCCTTCACTTTCAAAGGTTTAAAATTAGACCTTGAAACCAACTGGTTCTGGACAATAAACCGAAATCGAATCAACGCTGCTATTCTCAAACAAAGAGATTGAGTTTCCACCATCGGATTTTGCACCGCTGGCAGGGGGGAGCTCAGGTAACCGTCCTCATTACATTAACAGACACAACCAGTCTGCCCTGTAACTTATACATTATGCAAAGTGACAAGCATATTTGTTTGGGGCACATGGGATTGATATGCATGTAGACGAAATTGCACTCGCTCAAGCCGAGACAATATTTATAATTTATATCCTATTGCTCTTTTACACCAACAAAAGCAGAATGAGATTTTAGTGCTTGGAATTAGATGAGGTCTAAAATCAACACTATATGAGGCATATTCACTCCAGAAGAGAGGAAGGATTATTGGAGGAAGACGATTATATAATTGAAATGGCGTTTTTGTTTCTGCTCCATTAATGGCGGTGGGGTTTAGCCTATTCTAAAAACCTCAATTATCTTGTTGTCAGTAACAGGCCACAAGAAAGCAATATGCTCCTTATAAATGTAGGCTCGATATAAGCTCATAAGCATTTTATGCACATTGTGAATCACATAACGCTTATTTAAACATCAAAAATGTGTAGATGCATAGCACAGAATATACATTTACGCTAATAAATCCATGTAAATGCTCATAAAAAAGCAGCAGGGTGTGTATTACTGTTGAAAATTCTGAATCTTAAGAAGACTAAGCTCACAGCTAAAGTCCCTCAAGCAATCATTAGCTTTTTATAGTTAAATCAAAACCAGTAAAAAGCAAGAAATGGTGAAAATGAAGAACACATGATTCTTAAATATTATAAAATGTAATCGTTGTATCTAACAGGCTATTAATTCCAGCTTTAGTCCTTCTCTAAAAGCTTGGTTTTCATCTGAGAAAGTAATCCGGAGAGAGCAAAAATGCTGTTGCAGCAACTACAGACTGTCTGAACACCCCGAGACTTTTCTTTTCTATATTGACATATTTCCTATTGAAACAGGAACTTGGATATGGACATTGATTTGACCTTTTAGCTGGTATCCTTTAGTTTATTTCACAGCACTGGCCCAGTTTGCCACTGCTGGTAGAACTACACTCAAGAGCAAGTTCATCCACTGATGGCCACTCAAACATATCTGTGTATTCTTACAAAATGTTATTATATAACAGATGTTCTACTAGTGCCTGATTCTTTCTGGAATGCACTTAAAAGCATTAAAATTGACCTTTGTTTTTTCCCTGTCCACTGCCTTTGACATCACAGCACAGGACAGTAGATACTGAAAAGCTTGGGATTTCCCTGAAAACAAAAATTGATATAATTTCTTATTTCAGGGTTTCACAAATGAGGGTTTGTAAACCCCTGCCCACAAAAACACATCTTTTTGTGAGCAGAAGTTTACAGCGTTTCAGCAGTTAGTATTGTGACTTTTGTTTTTTTTAATTAATATATTGGTTAAAATATGAATTAACTATTAATATATTAATAGCTCTGTTTTAGGGCTGCACGATTTGGGAAAAATGTGCGATTATTAAGGTCAAAATTGCAATTCGCGATTGCGATACGATATATAAGTGGTTTGACTCAACTTGCATGTTATAAAAGCAAAATGCACACAAATATTACTAATAATGCTGAAATCTGTATTTCTCAACTGAGACACAGTATACAGTGCAATCTAGCAACCACTAGAAATTACCAAGGTTTTAAATTAAAACTAAATTGTACAAAATTAAATAACAGTAACATCTTTTCATTACGGAATTAAATTACATTAAATTAAATTTAAAATTAAAAAGTCAAAAGTACAGATAAATAAAACAAATACCCATTTTATTATTTTTTTCATGTTGTCCCAAAACATTTTAGCAGGATGTAACATACTTAGTATATTTCTATTGGCATCTCTTGTCCAGTGTGCCTCCCTCTTTGTTAAAAGTGCGTTCACACCTGAGGGGATTTATGCCTCGTTCACACTAGAAGCGACTTCTGTCGCTGTATATCGCTAGAGGCCGGCGATGAGGTCGCTAACGGGCGTTCTCATTACTGGTTTCTTAGTAACGTCATTGTTGACAGCGAATAGATTTCTTGCCGCCAAATACAAACATTTTGGAGGGAAATGACTGAATTTAATATAAATATACACAGAGTCCATACATACAAACAAAAATAAGTGAGAAAAAGAGAGTTCTTTTTTCATTGCGTGCGTTTATCTATGGTTACGTATGGTATTGTTACGTCCACTAATACATTTATTTAATATAATCACAACATTTGCTGTAATGTAAATCGCAAAGGCTGACATTGCGATTGCGATATGACTACTCCTGCAGCACTACTTTGTTTCCAGTTTTGTAATTGGAACATGTATTATTATCATTATTAAATACTTAATCTCAGGATATACTTATGTCTTACCTCATTCTCTTTCTTAAAGGGGCCATCTGGTGCCACATGCACTTTTACAAGCAGTTTGGACTGAAATGTGTGTTGGGAGTGTGTGCACACAACCACTCTACAATGATAGAGATCCACCAGTAGTTGTCACTTATGAAATCAAGGCATTCTCAGATTTCTGTGTCAAATGGCGTCCCACCGACAGAGGGCATTTCCACGATAGTTAATTGACAGCAGCGTGTCCCACAACCAGAACTGATGTCTTACCTCAGACCCGCCCTGAGTGAGCCGTCATCAGACCGAGATGCAGAGACAAGCAAGACTCCTAAGAGATTGAGATGTTTTGTTGTTGAATGTATTAATGAACAGAGCAGTAGTCATTTACCCCCAACATCTGAGAGACATGAAGATGCAGAAGATTAACGTTACTTTTGGTTCTGCAGGGAAACGCCCCCTTGATCAACCGGAATGCGTTTATGTTCGCATGAATCATTCATGATCCAGCCTCACCTACAGAAGCAGTGAGTATAATGTCTTTTAATGAATCTTTGCAAACCCCTTTCCTGATAATGTGCTAATTATGAAGTTTCACTATGAATACGGCTAAAAAAGATCCTCTGAGAGTGCCTCAAAAAAAGGGGTGGGGTCAGCACAGCTCGTGAAGATTTAAAAGGCGAAGAGTGTTTACTAAAGAGTTTATGACAGGGTAAAATTAGCGTTTTAACACTATCTTTGAGAAATTTTAAAACAAACTATATCACAAACTTTCCATTTAAGACCCTAAAGAAGCATATTAGCTTCTGTAAAATTGGCTTTGTATGACTCCTTTAAGCAAATGAATCCTGCATTATAGAAAATAAATATGTGCACCCAAATACAGGTTTATATTTCATAGAAGCACTAAACAGAAGGCATTATCTGCATCATATCAAGTATTTATTTGAATTTTGTCAGAATTATCCATATTTAAATATTTTAGCTTTATTTTAATTATTTAAAGGTTTAGATCATTTAACCATTTAAGTACTTATGATAATTCTTGAAACTAAAGTGCCTTTTTCTTCATCATCACCATCAAATTGAAAATCAAATCCAATAGCAGCCATACCGCTTGACTAAAGTGGCCAGATTCAAGTGACAGTCTGCCAAGATAAACAATTTACCTCAGTGACTGATTCAAGCCTGGCGAGTAATTGTATGTTTGTAAATGGAAATGTGATGAGTAGAAATTAGGACACTAACATTAAGTTTCTGCTACGGCTAAAATAACAGTTCTTTCAAATTTGCCATCACCATTTTAAGTCCTGAAAATACAAGAACTGGAATGATTGCACAGTAATCATATTTGAAATGTGGTGAAAAATTAAACAAACAACGGTAAGTGGCTCATCAGTGAAGAGCATATCCACATACATTATCAGAGATATATTCACTTTAGTCATCAGTGCAGTAGTGGTGTGTCTGGTTATCAGTGGTGTTGCTGCCCTCAGCTGTTAACTTGTTAAGCCAAAAGTTCCTTCATTGGCCCTTTGACACTTCAATCTCTCCTTTAATAATTTTCTCCCCCTCACACAAGGAGATTACGGTCTAATTGGCACACATTGGGCTGCCTTCCACATAATGGTAGATTGTAGCTTGTTCTCAAAAACTCCCACTCACCCATGAAAATTCTCCCGTGGGAATCCCGTACAAGACTTGTCCTTTAGTACATCCACATTAAACCTGAGAATGAGTCTCCATCTGTGAGATTCTTTCAAGCACAAAATAATGAGCTTCTACTCTGTGAAGCCATGCCGAAAATGAGCCATCATCTCTATACCCCAGTGGAACGTGAGCTACCATTGTCTCCAAGACCTAGTGCTCACGGACCATCCATCCTGGACTCTCCCAGATTTCATCATTGGACTAGACTGGTCCTCATCAGGGATCCAGAAGGTCTCAACCCAGAATCTAGTTATTATGTTCCTCAAGAGCCAATCTAAATGAGCTCCAGAGGCCGGCCAGACATCTCTTGTTTTTTCGGTGTTACAAAATAAAAGTTAAGAGTCAATACAGTATGTGCGATGTGAAGACGAATAGCGTACTGCCATGTAATATAGTTGAGCATATTCAGGCAATGCCACAAGCAGTTACAACTTCTCGAAGGGACAATACCAATGACAAAGTTGGTGCACAATAACCAATGTGTCCAATAAAGGGAGGAGGCACTTCCAACTAGGCGCTCCAAATGATTTATGGACTGCAATCGTAGGTCCATGTTGGGAAATCAGGATTCCCTTGCCAAGAACATTGTGTTCTGGTTCAATACCAGCTGGGGACTGCATTACAGCCACTATCTCTTAAGCAAAAAAAAAAGATCAGATTGTGATTTATATACGTGAAGGTGCAGATGGCAGGACGGTAGATCCTCTGAATTACCTGTGTTTACAGGACATACTTTCTACTAACCCAGAGCAGTGCTTAGATATGCCCGTTTCTATCTGAGGACAATTTTTGCGAGCTTTCAAAGCCTTTGTGTTGATCTTTTTTTTTTTTCATTACACCTCAATGAAACCACAATGCATAAATCAGAGGAATGAAGGCTACTACAAAGGTCTTGAACCAGAAGTGCTGGCAGCAACAGACAGAGAAAGAAAAGCCTTTTCTTTTCGCAAAGCCAAGCCTGTCATGCTTTTGGGCCACATTATGAATCCTTCCTGGTGCAGAGAAAGAGAAAAAGGCTTCCCCAAACCGCTACAAACATAAACAAGCCGACTGCGGAGAAAACGAAGGCACGTTGTGGCCCTGAAGATAAAGTTAAATCAATCACACCAATGCAAGTGTAATAGAAAAAGACAGTTTAAAGGTTTGGAATAATCACAGATGTCATGAGTAATTTTTCACTTCGGCGGAACATTCTGTTGCCTTGGAAAATAAAGAGTGGAGACGTTTTGACGATAGAACAAGCGAGAGCTGATGAATGGAGCGCACAGACTACAGCTCGAGATAGGCCAGAGAAAATGTCAAAGACCATATGGAAAACGAGATGCAGCAGTACTTCAATAAAAAGCTGCAACACTTTTGTGTTTCATATGTATGAGTCTACTGAAAGATAATGCCAAACAGTGAAAATTCTGGTACTCATCTTCATGTTGCTCCAAAATATGCTTTTCTTTCTAACGTAGAACACAAGATTTCTTCAGGATTGTTTTGGTACCATATAATGGAAGTCAGTGGGGTCCAAAACAACACTAGACCCCAATGGCTTTCATTGGAGAGAGAGAGAGAAAAAACCCCAAAACAAAACAAAAAAAAAACAGAAGAACTTTTCAGAATATATTTTTTAGTGTGTGTGTGTGTGTCACAGATGAAAGAGTATTAAAGGTATAGAGGTTTGGAGAAAACAATGAAAGAATTTCTATTTCTGGATGAACTATGCCTTTAAATTTATGGAAACCTATTAATGTAAATTAGTCTGCTTATTGATATTAATTATTAATTATGCTCTTGATAATATTTATTACAATATTATAGCCTTATTCTCAAATTTCAGCACTATTTGTTTAACGCAATTAGTCTGTAAAATTACTTAACGTGAAAAGGAATTTTAGGATATTTTAAAAAAAATTTCTGGCAATATTTGTAGAATGTGTATCAAAACTTTTCTAAAGTTTTGAGAATAGCAATATAACTGGAACTATTAAATTGCTCTCTGAAATACTTGATACCAATCGTGACATTCAATAGACAAATATTCTTGAAAAATAAAGGTTTTTCAACTACAATCATTATTTCATATATTAAATACATTTTCTGTTACATAGCCACATAAAAAGAGATGATAATATATAGTTAGTTATTCATTTTTCACTAAATGCCCCCCTATGAAACTCATTTGATAACTCGCAGCATGAAATACAGCATCATATTTTGGCTGTGAACGCAACGCTTCATGATTTGCACAATTCCTTTAGTGACTCTGGAGCTAAAGCAACACAGACAGCATGTGCAAATAAATAACGCTATCAACAATTCATTCTTAGTGAATTTGTCCTCTGTTCCCTTCTCAGCTCTCAAGTGAAATGGCACCATAAGACCATTGCTGCGGCACTAATAGTCATGGATAATCAACACTCCTCCTTACACACACACACACACACACCTCCGTCCTCTCTTACTGCGTTTCAGTGTGCAAATTCTCTGATTGAATGATTAGCACTAAAAGGGACAGGCCTTGCTTTATTGCAAATGCAAGCAGTCCATCAGAGAACCAGCTCATTAGAAATCTATTTAGTGTGTACAGCTTTAATCATGACGGTGACTTTTTAAATATCTCCCTAACATGTGTTTCAGGACTTTTTCCTAAGCTATTGATTGAGATGTCATACGCTAACCCAATTTGAGTTGATCAGATCATCTAATATTTTTTCACTACTAAACAGGCAAGACTGATCACACTTTTGCATCTAGTCAACGTGATAACACATATCATGCAAAAGTCAATCTGATGAGTTCCTGTTGATATTTCATTATTACGCCACAAGCAAAATTGAGTGCACAGAGCTGCATGCAATTCCTTTCTTGTGGGCTCTTTAATGGCTGTGGATATTGATCCATGAGAGTCGTCCACCGCTATAAGTGCTAATTTGCTTCGTCTTTCAAAAAGCAGACGACAGAAGATGGATACAAAAACACCAAATCACTTAATAAACTAACCAATTCTGGTGTATTTTCTCTGTTTGTCATATGGTAACATTAGACTGTAAACCACCAATGGATTTGTGACATGATTTATTGTAAGTCCTGATTAGCTGTTGGGGTGTTAAATTACTATGTAAAAAAGATCAGAATATTGAATGGTTCATTCGATTTTACCTGTGGCCAACAGAGGGCCCTCCAAACCTCTGTGGTCCCAAGACTTGTTGTTGAGTTGTTTGACAAAAAAAAAAAAAGAAACGAGAATTTCGCAATAAATTTTAGCTTTAATTACTATTATTTCTTATTCATTGTACTTGACAGCTTTTTTCTTCGTTTTACTTTACTTTTCTTCTTTTATTGGCTTAAGACCAGGTTTAAATCAGAGTGCCGGATGTAGCTGTTGACATGCTAGTGGATTTTTCTTAAATAAATGTGCAAAACATGTGATACACCTACAGTAGCTACATTACTCATACTCGAAAACCACTGCCATACATTAGTCTAAAATTAGCTTATGAAGTGCATCTTATTCCAGGGAGGTCTGCAAACCAACAGCAACAAAGATATACATATAGCAGAATATGATTTTAATAGAATAAAATTGCAGAGGATAACAGAGAAGATAAGAATGAAACTTGGAGCTCTGGTTTATGGATAATGCCACTTCTTACAGACAGCTGCACTTTCCTAATCTTACAGATTCACATTTAGAGAATGCTTAACCTACTTTACGGGTGTCTCTAATGCATTCTGTTTGTTCGAGCTCCATGTGTGAGGTTTCTTTCATTTGCAATTTTTGGTTTTTAGAAAAAGGACTGCCACAGCCATACGTTCAGAATTCATATGCTCACTGTTTAGCAACAGATGGAGTTTCTAGCATTCCTTTCAGTCACATTATTTACACCTGAATGACTCCAGTATCAATGCACATTAATTGGGTTCACAGTTTATTTTGCTAAACGCAGGAACGGCAATAGACCAAACAAAGACCAACAAAAGTTATTGAACCCATTTTTGGTTGTTTTATATTAACACTAGGGATGTAACGCTATTGTAAATACCGTCATATCGCAATACCAATTTTTTTTCCGATACTACCGTGGTCGCATGACTCGATAAAACGACGTCATGAATATGCAAATTGACGTATGACATCATCCAGCGACAGGTTAAATCAGATGTGTGGAAGGTTTAATAATTTTTTGTTATTAAAAAAAAGTTCTTGTTTCAAAGTTTTCAGATAGATGGCTAATTTGTACGCCATTTGTCAATGTTCAGTGTACATAACACAGTCTCTGCATTAGTTTTGTTTTTCCTGTAAAATATTCAATAAATACCGTACCGTGCCATTCATACCGAGGTATTACCGTACCGTGAAGTTTTGATATTGTTACATCCCTAATTAACACCACCAAAGAAACCCCTCTGATCAGCATCTATTTAAATTAGCCAGTCAAATACAGTAGGTTTTTCCTCAGTCGACTAGCTGTACAGGCAACCCAATGGCTAATCGATTTTCAAAATATGTAGTTTTGCTCATCTCTAAGGCCTACTTTATCAGTAAAGTAAAGAAAAAAAGTTAGCGATTCATGACCAGGCTTGCATCAGTCTACTTTGCAGAATGGATTCTGTAATTCAACCCATGATAATGCTGGAATTTACCTCCATGGACATGGATTCCATCTCAACAAAATATGTCAAATAGAGGCTCATCGTCTTCATCACACACCACACTGATTGATTTGGACATTTGGAGCTGAGTGGTAACATGGGGAATCACTGAAATGAATGAAGCCTCCCTTTTGCAATGGTACATTAAGCTATTTGCAGCAAGAGATGAAAAAAAAGTTAATACGAGACTAGCAGTTTTCCAACCGTTTCCTGTGGGATTTTTCTCAATTACATCCCCGTCGCTCCGCAGTGGAGTGAAGCTCAGAAATTTCATTCAGAGTTAATGTGATGTTAATACTTGTGCCGAAGATGACTGCATTACAAAAAGGTTGGACGAATTAACCTACACACAAAAATAGCACACAGATCTACACGTATCTATTCCGATCCCCTGAAACGCAGCTAAGCCTGATGAGTCGTTTTGACTGGCATGACATTTTGACAGGCACATGCTTTATTTTTGCACATTGGAGTGGGACACAGGGATTGTGTGGCGTGAATGCTTTAAATAAAACTTGCCAGAACTCTAAACACAATGAATTATGAGCGTAATTCATAATTAATTTCATAATTAAAACTCTTAATACAAAATTAATATCAATAATCAGACAATAAAAATCAGTGCCATGCATTTTGTGATAAGCATGTTCTGATGGGACTACATTATGAATGGCCTTTGTTTGTTATACATCTAAAACATGCACAAGTTTAAAAAAGGGTCAGACACCTTGTGAGAAAGCCCAGCCACAAAGGACATTTCAGTAAGAGTTTTTGTGTTCCAGTAACTTCACTAGAAATGCTGCCCTGAAACATTTATGAGTCTACGCTGTTGCACTTGCATGTTTAATAAAGATGCAGAGTGATTCATACACATGCAGTTACGGAAAACTATGCATGGGAGTCAACTATATTAGCCATCGGCCATTCCCACAAACACACACACACAAAATCCATCCAACTGTATCTGCTTCTGGATGGAGCCCTTTATGTTTATACCTATAAAAAAAAAAAAATGCTTCTCCTTAAAAGCAATAAAACAAATGAATTATTTTCATTTCTGAAGTACATTTGCACGCAACATGAAAGTTTAATAACAAAAAGAAACTTTTTAAGCTTTGCAGCTTAACTTTATTTCTGCTCATAATGCGGCAATTATGCAATGTAAATTAAACAGGAAACTTTATAATCCTCTTAACATACATTATTTGAGCTGCAAATAATTAAGAAATACTTCCTAAAAAAAAAAAAAAAAAAAAAAATTCTAAAAAAGGCGCTCTTTTGGTTGTCACTGCCGGCTACGCATCCCAGAAATGAGCCGGTAAACTCTTTAAAGGTTGAAATGAGGCTCGCAAGCCACTGAATAGTTGTTAGAGCAAAATCATTAGGCTTGAGGGAGAAATTTGCATGCAAATCTTAGAAAGACTCAGTGGGTATATCCTTCAATTTGAACTTTTCTTATGGACCCCTGAAGCAACAGACGCCATTGTGTGTGAGGAGTTCTTCTGACTTTAATGGCCATACAAAGCCAAAATTATGGCAAATATGGTTATAAATTCCAAACCAAATCTGTTACAAGACCTCAAAAGCATTTTAAAACAGTAAATCCACTTGAGCCTGCAGCTGTAAACTTAATTATGGTGCCATAGTTCTTTACCCATATTTCACTGGAGCGATGATAGTTTACTAGACCATTTCTTCTCCCAATAATTCCAATTAAATTGTTTTTTTGGTGTTACTCTCAGAGATATAAGGGACAATTTTGCAACCATTTAAAAATGTGAACATGGAAATGCATTGTAAAACATCTCCTTTTTTAGTACTATTGTTCAGGAAGAACAATGACAAACCTTTCACCAGTTCATAAATCAAACCTTTCTTTTTGAGAAAGGATGATACCACAGTATTCTCAAAGGATGTACAGTTGAAAATAGACCACTGGCAGAGGACATTTCGAAAGCCTTTTCATAGGAAAGAAACTGTGTGGCGTCTCAAAAAGTTGCTGTTTGGTTCAAAACCTGGATAACGAATACTATTATTTGGATGAATAAAAATACGATGCAGGTTAATATTTATAAAGCTGCCAATAAGCCGTGTTTTTCTAACGTACTGTGGCATTAACCGCTCGCAATATTTTTAGCACGGGAGGAAGAAGAGAATGATGAAAGTACTTTTCGGATGAAAACTGTACGGAACATGATAATTCCATTCCCTCTTGCTCTAAGCATTGACAGTGAGGGCTCTGATTTATTCATGAACCTTGCGCATGCTGCCAAGAAGCATTAAATCGGAGCAAGTGACTGAAAGGGTTGGGGTTGGTGGGGGGGTGCCAAAAAAAAAAAAAAAAAAAAGTTGCTGAGAAAAGCAAATTACAGTTTCAAAACAAATCAAACCAAGGTGTGGACATGGCATGTCTGGCACCCTCTCCATAACTCTCCTGGAAAAACTATTTGTCTCAACATGAACCAATTAAAGCATCTCCCACTTCTAAACTAACCTTGGGCAACACTTTAGAGAGCGGCAGTCTTTGTTCTAGCAGAAATAGCAACACGTTTCTTTGAGGAGAGTGCTTCTTATTAGGGCATTTCATCATCTTGTTGGGCTTGTTTACAGAGCAATCGTAACTTTCAGTGTTTTTAGTGGTGTACTGGAATATTTTGGCTTTTAGGACAGCAGAATCACATCTCCTGCAAAGAAAACTAGCTAAATGTCCTCTCGGAGTACCTTCAAAAGTCCTCCTTAATCACATCATATCAGCACGTATGGGAAATGCTTGCTAAATGTCACATAACGTGCATATCTGGGTCCTAACAGATGCTAACAGAAACTGCATAGAAATATTATTGGGAGGTACAGGGAGACAACTGATATTCATTAGTAAGATTATAATTAAATGTTTTATATTCTGTGATCAAGAATAAGAAAATTAAAAGTTCATTAACAGCATTTAACTCAAATTTTATTTAAAACAATGATGCCACTCTTGCTTTAGTTTAGTAAGTATTCATCTTGAGACACTAACAAATAAAATAAAAAAAATGTCTCTTATGATTTATAATGATTTTAAAGCAAAAGAGACCTGCTGTGACCTGAAGGACCTTTTAAAAGGGCTTTTATAAATTATATCAGTCAGATGACAGAAATCATGCAGTAGACAATTTGATTATAAAAATTCAGATTAAATATGACAAAGTGAGCTTTATAGGGTTAAAACTGTATATTCAAGACATCTGTTGCATCTGGCTGATTGTAAACAGTGAAACTGTAACAATCATCTTCCAACATCCTGTTATATATTTCAAGTATGTATTGTTTTCAAAGGGAACTGGTGGACTGACACCCGACTGGAGGCAGCTGCTTATGATATGCGAGTTGTGACATGAGCAGACAGCGGTTTGCTGGAGGTGCTCAACCACAGCGCTGTACCATCTATCACTAAGATCACTATCACCTTGCTGGAGAAGGAGGCCTGTAGACTTCAATCCCACAGCTGGAGTGGCTTGTAATCTACACTCATAACCAAGACGAGCAGACTATTCCAGAGCTAAAATCTCAAATTCCATGGTTTTGACCAATGAACTCGATCTTTCAGTCATTTATAATCGCAATTCACACCGAGAATGACAGCTTTAGTGATAATTATATTACCATCCACAGGAATGGACTATAATGTTTGTTAAAAATAAGTCCTAATGTTATGTTGTCTACCACTTTAAATGCTAAAGCTTTTTAAAGTTGGGTGGTTCTGATTGGCTGTCAATATTTTAATCAATATGATTAAATTGTGGCGTGGAGTTCATGATTTTGATTTCGTTTGGTAAATGTCCTTGGTTTGGACAAGCCTTAAGGACTTTTAAATTAAGATGATATAAAAATTAACCCTATTCACTTCCCATAATTGCTTTCCATTTCTACTTACGTCACACAAGCTAATAAATAGTCAAAAAAAACATTCAATATTTTACAACTGAGAACAGCTAGAAAAAAAATTATATGGACCAAAGAAATCTCCATATGGGAAGTATAGACCAATATGTGAGTACAAACATAAGTTTGTTGATAACCTCATAGTAATATCAATGAATTTTGAGTATTCTAAATAAGCAACTGCATCTAAGATTTAAAGATTATTTGCAAAAAAAACACACCCAAACCATATCCACATAAGGGCTTCCTAAGCAATCTTACATCACAGAAAACTGATGACGCTCTCTAAGGATGCTTAACCCCTTTTATACAGACCTACTGTACAGACGATTGATTGGATCTCAGGCAAATGGTTGCTTATTTAGAGTAAGGAACAAATTCATGTACGTAAGCACATGTTGCGGATTAGGCCAACATTTTCAGTTCACTATTGATATTAATACAAATCAAATAGTCAGCAGAAAAGAGTCAGTGCAGTGCATTTTCAATTCAGAATCGCAGCTTTGGAAAGTGTGTGTTGGTTGGGGGAGGCTGATACGTTAAGAGTTATCTCTCTGGAAAGTTGCTTTATTAGCAGATGTTAGCAGAAGGTTATACACTCAACACCATCTGGAGACATGGCAAGAGAAGCTGCTGTACTTCAATAATCAACCATACAGAATGACATCAGACATACAGAAAAAGCAAGTGCGCACACAAGCTTGTCGTAATCATTATTTATTCAGCTTCTGGTATTTATACTCATGGGAATCTCAAGCATCCTCCCAAACGCATTCAGAGCACAGATTTTGAAGGAGATTGAGGATTCACATAGAGGATTCAAAGAAATAGAAATAATATTACACGCACAACTCTTTCGTGATAAGAAAACATACAGTCACATCTGGCTCAATTTATTCTGAGATCATGTTAACGGATGACAGAACTGGTCTCAAGCAGCAGGTTTCTTTTGTTTAATACAGCCAACCTGTTCACGGCCTTGAACTTTTTACTGTACATCAACTGGACACATAAAGATTTCACATAATTGAATGAAAAATATACTTCTGTTTGTAAATGTGATTATTTACAGACTGTTATGTTGTCAGCTTATTTGTGCATGTTAAATCATATAGTTCAATTTAACTACTTTCATTTTGGGTGATATCAAACTTAAATCAAAAATACAGCACCAAGCTACAGATGTGATACTTCATGGTCCCTCACATATCTATCTATGGCATGATCGGAACAGCTTTCCTAGTCTTCTCAAATCTCCATTGATTAGATTTTAACAGACTTTGAAAAAGTAACAAGCAGCACTCGAACACCTTCATTCAAAGTGTAACAGACGTCTGATCTCATAATGCAGACCACAACTTTGCAAAATGGGGTTCACAGAGGAGGCGTTCTTGAATTCGTCTGCTCTAATTTTTATCATTAAAACATGCGTCAGACAGACGTCTTTGGCCGGTGCGTCGCGTCTTTTGCTGGTAAGTGATACCTATCTATTTTTAAAACACATATAATGAAAATAAGTATAAAATAAGCGCGTGTTCCACAACACCATTTAAGTAGCTAATACTGATTTGGAACGTCGTGAGAACGATGACTGAATTTAAATTTTCGTATGGGCTGTCTCTTTAAGAAGGCAAAACTGTTAAAAAAAAATTACAACTTTTAAAAACGCGTTAACGTTAACGTCTCGCTGATAGAACGCGCCCTGCGCGACGCATATTCCTAGTCGGAAACACGCTAAGCACTGTCACGTGTATTTTAGAACGCTACATCAAACAAATCTAAACAGATACAATTTAACTTTATGAAAAACTCGGTCGTGACTGATTTAATTCACAAGGGTGAAGAACGAATGATATATTAAAGCTATAGATTAAGAGCTGGAACATACAGTGAGTGTCCTTCAGGTGAGTAATTCCAGGATAACTCATAAAACGCAGCAAACGCGTGGCGCGTATTAGCGCGTCCCCTTATTACCGTGCTATAAAACATAATATAATTTAGATGTGCTAAACATATTATTAATATCTGGATGAATACATTGCAGTAATGAAATCGATCGCCTTACCTTTATATCAAGCTCGGTTCCAGTAAATGCCGTGAATGGAGACAGTGGGGAGCGATGTGGTCTGCTGGAGACACAGTGAGGTCTGCTGTCCGAACTGTTGCCTGTCTCCTCTCAAAGCGCATGTAGGCTATTCTTAACTGAACGAAACCCCTCCCCTGCTTCACACCACACATTTTCAGCCACATTGTATTGAGGAACCGACTCGTTTGCCCAAATCCATGTAAATGAACTACCTGTGATGTCGAAAGGATTTGCTTATCCATATTCACCTGGCATACCGCACAGTTTTATCTGTCAGGTCTGCGGTGTCAAAATATGCCATGAGGTCAGTGTTTTGCACGTTTTTTGTTTTTTTGTGTGAAAACATTTTAATCAGTCACAGGCAAAATAACAAAATACAGGTTAAACGGAACCCTCTAGATTATATATCTGTAAACAAACCGTTTTTTTCAGGTGCTTATGATGTAATAACTCATGTGACGTGTTGTAGCACTATTACAAGTTTAAATATATCTTCTGATTCTCATACTATTTAAAAAATATATATATATATAAAGAAATTAATATAAATATATATTAATTAATTTTAAGAAATTAATGTTTTTTCTCTGAGCATGAGATCAACATATTAGAGTTATTATTATTATTATTATTATTATTATTATTATAGACTGCAATTAAAGGAATAAATGTTGTACATTATTGTAAACTGTTATTTGTACTGCATAACACTTAACAATAAGGCTGCAACACTTAACGTTAGTTAAGTACTTTAGTTAAAATTAAAAAGTTTGTATTTTAGATGGAAACTGGAAGTAATGAACACTGTCAAGGTGCAGAAATACTCCATCTGCCATCAATGGTTCAACCATAATATTTTAAAAGGTACTTTTTTTCAATCACCACCGTTTGCGTCTATTTACACTTTGATTTGAACGCTAACAGTGCATCAGTGTGTCCAGCAGTTGCTTTCCAAAATGGTGCTACAGTGCCAAATTGTTGAATAAAGTCATAGTTTTGTGTTATATAAATATATTATCTTCGCTTAATAACGTTATGGTTGAATCATAGATGGAAGATGGAATATTCAGACAAAGTCTTACATACTTTTCTGGAACTTAAAAGTGATTTACTTGGCAGTCAATGGGACGGTCACAAGCTTCCTGGTTTTGATACAAAATATCTTCGATTGTGTTAACTAATAAAATAAATGCAGCCTTGGTGAGCATAAGAGGCATATTTCACAAAGGTTTTAAGAATAGAATAGCAATACAATATCATTTAACCCATGAAATAATACCACCATGTTACATGTTTGTAAAAAAGTTAAAATAAACCAAGCAAATGCAGCTCAAACCACCTTTAAGCTAAACATATCACAAGAAGTTGTTTCACTTATATGAACTAGAAATAAATATCCAAATATACTGTATTTAGCCTGATCTTTTCACTGTCACTGTTAACCACTTAAAGAGTCATTTACGTGTTATCTAATATACTATAAATACATTGCTGTGACAGGTATGCGTTTAACTTGACTTCTGCTCACATCCCACAAGGTCAGCTTCTGAAACTACCTTTCCTTGGTTTATTTCTTGAAAAGAAGCGAGAAGGATGCTCTGTTTCCTCATTGTCTTTCGGTACAAACCATCATTAGCAACAAACTCTCACAGTCAGAGACAGATTTCTCTTCAGTGGTTTTCTATCCTCATCGCCGGAAAAGACCTGGCATGTGGGAATTTGTCTCTTTGTACTTTCTTCCGCCATAATTGTGACCTTTTCTGATGGGTTCTGTACCCTTTCCTGCAGACAGATGAGAACCCTTGCAGTCTCCCAAACGTGTGGAAACAAGCAGATGGTCGGCTTGTCCTTTTTTTTTTAGTTTTCAACAAAGGCACTCAAGGTATAAAAGCACATTAAAGTAATATTAACATAACAGATTATAACCTGAAGGGACATGTATGCAAAGAACTGTCCTCCGGAGGGTATCACTTGAGCTCTGACTGTTCGTATATCAATACTCCAAGTTCCCTAGTGAAAAACCACCAACGGAAATAGAAAGGATATGGCAAGGATACCGCATAGCTCGATTTCATTATCTACAGGGAAAGACGGTGAGAAAGAGAGAGAGTGTCAAGAGTTCCAGGAATATAAACTACACCCAGGACAAATATACAGCTATCAGACACGTTCATACAATTAAGATATTTGTTTCATGTAATTACCGCAAAATCCGGTGGGACGCCGAGCGTTACACAATGAACTTCCTGATACTGCTGAAGCTTGCAGATGAATGACTGGATCAGGAGTGTTATATGATTCTGAAGGTTGAGGGTAAAAGTGACTTTTACACAGACTACAATGGCAGGGTGATGTTTACACCAATCTGGCCTTTTCTAAAAATGACTCCTAAAGCAGTGTGCAGGTGGGTGGAGATGAATAGGCTTTGGTTACTGGACAATTTTGTAGCACTTTGACCGAAGTTCTACATTTTAATAACCCACCGGGACTTGTTTTACTGTCCGGCGGATTTACTGCGATGTACAACGTGCTTTATGAGTGACGGTGGATGCCTTTTACTGTAAACACTCAACTGTAAATGTCTAAAATGTAATGGAGGGAAACAGTTAATTTTATCTACAAGGTACAAAGAAACAACCAGATTTTTGAGGAATTGAAAAAAAAAAAAAGGATGGATTAAAATGATTAAAAGTGACAGCAAAAGAACGACAATTGCGATAACGCAACAAACAAATAATAAATAAAAGTTCTTCTTTAACAAAAAAAAAAAAAAAGAAGGAAATAATCACTTTTCCACAAAAACGTCAAGCAGCACAACAGCTGTGAAAAATTATATAATGTTTCTTGAGGCCCAAATCATATTAGAATGATTTTTGAAGGATCATGAACCCCTGAAGTTTCATGAAAATGCATTTACATTTAAATGTGTGACAATACGATGCAGTTAATTTGAAGCTTTAAATTTCAGTCTGTTTTACACAAGATTATTGTGTGGCTTTAGAAGACTGGAAGAATAAATAATGACATCATTTTCATGTTTGTGTGAACTATTCTGTTAATTTATTACTTTCTTCTTTTTACAGGAAGCCACCATCATACTTCTGGAATTGCATTATTATGAGGAAATGCATTGGCACACAGAAAATCCCCCTGGTTTGTAACATTTTCTTCATCCTCTTGTCCAGTGTAATGCAGTTAGCTTTTACAGCTTACCGCAATAATTATTGCATTGTCTTTCTGTACTCCAATTTGTGCATGAACTTTCAATGTGCAGCTTTACCTTCACTATGTGCTCCTGAAACTCATTTACACTCAGTGAAGCACAGACACATGTGTTCTGTCATCAAATCCCCAATGTGCCGCGTGGCAAATGCACTTTGACACATTCATTCTCTGCTGAGAACAAGGGCCTCAGTTAAAAAGTATAAAAAAGACTGACCTTTTCTTTGCCTAATATGACAAGATATATCCTTACATAAATGTCACAGTAAATCATAAACCGTCAGATATGACTTTGAATCAGCTTCATACTGATACTACTTTTAAAGCAACTATGGCTTAAACCAGATTTAGTGGTAAGACCTAGTCAAATCAACGCTGCTTATGCTTTTCTCTATTGATCAAGCAAAAGTTGGATGACCTATTTTGAATAAAAGAGTGATCTTAATTTGTGGTATGCTGTTTTATCCAATTATGCATAATTGTATAATTTTGTCTATTTTTGAGCTGTAAGCCCTATTAAACGTTTTATTTTTAAAAGCAACTTAAACTGTTCTGTCAAGCTGGGTAATTTATCATGACGTTCAAAGCTACATTCAGCTTTTAAGGCAATAACAGGCCCCTCCAAAAACTTGAAATGAAATTGAGCATACCTGCTTAAATACTTTTTGGTTAAACTGAATATTCTCTTACATTTTTCCCATAAGATTCTTTTTTTATTTTTTAATGAGATTTAGAAAAAAAGTCATTAATACAGTAACATTATTAAATATTACAATTTAAAAAACGTAACTTTTTTTTTCTATTTTACTATATATTAAATGTAATTTATGCCTGTGATAACAAAGATGAATTTTCAATTCATCAGTTTATGTGTTTAAGTCATTGTACTGTACACAGAGAAAATTATATATTATTAGAAATGCAAAATACATTTTAATAATGTTATATTTAAATTTTCCATGTCCAGTTTTAGAAAGCACTGGCCTTTAGCCTGCCATCACATATAAAGTCTGAGCATGGTTAGGATTCACTACTAGAGACACGACTTTCATCTTACCTGCTGTCAGGGAGATATGGCAAGGAGATGCACTGGACTGTGTGGATACCACACAACAATTCACATTCTGAGTTTCTGCCTGTCTTTGTGTTTGAGTGCATGAGAGTATGTGTCTTCCCAGATGAAACCGCCCGAAAGCTTACTGTCTCTGGTCATTTCTTTGATATTATTTGAAAAGTTGAATGCTTTGTGAAAGGAAGATTCACTTGTCCTATTCTAAAGAGAACTGAACAGTCAAAGCAATACAATAACAAATATACTAAATATACTGTATAGTGTTGTAGCAAATTCAAACAAACAAATTCACCTTAAAAAATAAAAGAAATAAAAATAAGAAAAATAAAACATTAGAGAACAAACATTTATATTCAGTAAAATTTTTCCATTCATCTTCAAATTCCAGTTTTCTGTTTCTGGCCAATACAATTTAAATTCCATGACATTTATTCTAATATTTCTCAGAAAGATAGATCCTGCCAGCAAATTTTCTTACTTTAGGACAATACAGAGTAATTGCACTGTGAAGGAATGAATACTACTTAAATAGCTCTGCTGGATCCCTAGTTAGGGAATCGTTGCATTCAGAGCAATGTTTTTGAAGTGTGAAAAAAAAAAGAAAAAAAAAAGGCAAACCAACCTTTTGCGTTTCACATCTGGACTTTTCAATCAGAGACTGACCCATCCCTAATAAGTGACATCCCTGCTCAGTAATTGATGAGCTACCACTGCAAATTGCTTCACAGGGGAACACAGCAGTGCTGTTGGGAGAAAGTAAATGCCTGCGAGAAGGACCCGACACATCAAACCAGCTCTATATAAGCCACCTCACACAGGAGAGAATGGAAGCTTCTTCCTTTTCTTAAGGGGTTTAGAGAAGCTCCATTTGCAACACTACGTGTGAATCAGAAAAAAAAATGTAAAGAATAGACATTACTATACATTGCCCAACTGATCAATCTCAGTACACTAAATTGTATTACAAGTTTTCAGAAATGTTTAGTCTAAATACGCTGTTTTTAGAAAATTCAATATGCACTAATTTGCATACATTTCCAGAACAGAATCATGAAAGTGACATCAAGCCAGGTCCAAAATTCTTGTTTTATTTTAAATATAAATGAAAGATACAGTATGTGCTGTATTGTAATTTAAATCGGCAAAATACAAGGTAACACTTCATGGTTTCTTTCCACTATCTAAACATACTATGATATAAATAAGATATTTTAATAAGCTTAAACAATTTTGCTTCTAAAATGGGCTTTGTGTGGAAACTCTAAAGTGTACAGTACTGTATGTGTGGTAGGCAAGAAGAAAAACACAAAACATTAAGCTGGTAGTTTTAAACTTTGACATCATACAGTGGGTACGGAAAGTATTCAAACCCCCTTAAATTTTTCACTCTTTTTTTAAATTGCAGCCATTTGCTAAAATTTCATTCTTTTTCCTCAATGTACACACAGCACCCCATATTGACAGAAAAACACTGAATTATTGACATTTTTGCAGATTTATTAAAAAAGGAAAACGGAAATATCAACTGGTCCCAAGTACTCAGTATTTAGTACAAGCACCCTTTTAAACGAATACAGCCATGAGTGTTTTTGGGAAAGATGCAACAAGTTTTTCGCACCTGGATTTGGGGATCCTCTGCCATTCCTCCTTGCAGATCCTCTCCAGTTCTGTCAGGTTGGATGGTAGACAGCCATTTTAGGTCTCTCCAGAGATGTTCAATTGGGTTTAAGTCAGGGCTCTGGCTGGGCCATTCAACAACAGTCACAGAGTTGTTGCGAAGCCACTGCTTCATTATTTTAGCTGTGCGCTTAGAGTCATTGTTTTGTTGGATGGTAAACCTTTCGGTCCAGTCTGAGGTCCTGAGCAGTCCTCAAGGGTTTGGTCCAGGATATTCCTGTACTAGGCCAACATCATCTTTCCCTGAATTGCAACCAGTCCTCCTGTCCCTGCAGCAGAAAAACACCCCCACAGCATGATGCTGCCACCACCATGCTTCACTGTTGGGACTGTATTGGATAGGTGATGAGCAGTGTCTGGTTTTCTCCACACATACCGCTTAGAATTAAGGCCAAAAATTCTCATAAGACCAGAGAATCTTATTTCTCACCATCTTGGAGTCCTTCAGGTGTTTTTTTAGCAAACTCCATGCAGGCTTTCATGTGTCTTGCACTGAGGAGAGGCTTCCGTCAGGTCACTATGCCATAAAGCCCTGGCTGGTGGAGGGCTGCAGTGATGGTTGACTTTCTACAACTTTTTACCCATCTTCTGACTGCATCTCTGGAGCTCAGCCACAGTGATCTTTGGGTTCTTTATCTCTCTCACCAAGGCTCTTCTCCCCTGATAGCTCAGTTTTGCCGGACGACCAGCTCTAAAAAGGGTTCTGGTCATCCCAAACGTCTTCCATTTAAAGATTATGGAGGCCACTGTGCTCTTAGGAACCTTTTTTTGTAACCTTGGCCAGATCTGAGTTCTTCAGGCAGTTGATTCTGAATACCTAGGACCATGTGATATTTCAGTTTTTCTTTTTAATAAATCTGCAAAAATGTCATTTTGTGATTTTCTGTCAATATGGGGTGCTGTGGGTACATTAATGAACTTAAAAAGAACTTAAATGATTTTAGCAAATGGCGGCAATATAACAAAGAGTGAAAAATTTAAGGGGGTCTGAATACTTTTCGTACTCATTGTATCTTTTATGTCACATCTTACAGCACTGTTTAACAGTGGTGAAATTGCTGTATAATGGCTATTTATAATGGGCAGGGTGCAGAAACTTCAGTTTAAATGGCTAGTGGTTCAGTCTTTCTATACTGAGTTTCTCCTAATTGCTTCTACAGGGAGAAGATTCTCAAGTGAGGAGAAATAACTCGTGACCCAGTTTTGGACCTGACCAAGAGAGAACCTTCTGTGACCTAACCCAACCTTTTTAGCTATAATTCCCAGCCCTGGGAAAGACTTGATGTCCACAATTCGGTCAAAGCATCACTGTGATGTGCAGGCCCAATTACAACGGTTTTCTAACAACTGCATTTCAGACATTTGGGATCTCTACAGTTCTCACAGGTCACCCGTTTCAAAACTAACATTTCTCCAATCATGAGAAAGCGATCTATTTACATTCCCATTAAACGGATTTTGCTGCTACATAGGTGATTTCTAATATAAAATTTCTGGTACAAAATGTCATGTGAATAAACATGCACTGGTGCCTATACTGAGCTTCGAACAAAGCATAACACTGAGAAAATAATCAAAAAAGCAAAACATTTTATAAATTACAACTAAATACTTCCAATGTATACAATGTTTGCAGGTTTTGACCAAATAAAATATACATAAAAATATTAAAAAAAAACATAGAAGTTAGCCTCTCAATTTTTTTTTTTCCTCTTTTTGTGTCTGTTTCTTTGAATCAATTCAAAAGGAGGTGAGAAATGTTCCTGTTGACTCAGGAGCGAGAAAATCAAGATGCAAATCTTCTAAAACAATGTGTTTTTCCCCTATACGCAACAGGATATGTTCAGCACTTCTGATAGCAACTTAAGTGTTAAAAAAAAGAGCCAAAAAAAGGTGATTTAATTTGTAGGAAACTAATGGAAGAGTTAGGAAAACTGGCTACTAGATGCACAAATAAATTTTAATTAGAAATGTAATGTGTAATGTGCTGTGTAGCTGAGGCAATAATAATTCATAAAGTACCCGCTTTAAGTCAGAAGTCTGTGTGACTTTTAACAAACAAACTAAATCAATAACTTCAAGGTCCTCTAAGTAATTACATATTCATGGTCCGCTGCAAAGATGTCTGGAATACCTGTAGAAAGCTATATGTTAGTGTTCCCATTTATCACGATAGCAGTTGTTGAGCCGATGCACACATGCCCAGAACTATAGACCATTCTGAATACATTTCATTTCCAAGCATTTCCAAGAACGGCAGAAAACATCACAATTTTTTGTCATGTCTTCTGAATATAAACATTTGTGAGAAACCGTTTTAAGTTAATTATTTTATTTTGGTATCTCTGGGAAATAGTGATCTATAGAATTAGATAGATATAGATATAGATAATATTTTATTTTCTCTTTTCTAGATTTGTAAACACATTATCGATTTAGATTTGTGTTTTAGATTACTCTAAATTAAAATACAATGAGTACAATAAGTATTACATGTCAAAATAGTTCATTTAGTATTTTATGTTAATCACACTAGATAATTAACATAATTAATAAAGTGAATTATTAATTAAGTTAGGGGAACATCTTACTGAATAATTTTACATTCTGTGCTATATACAAATTTATCCAATGTTATTATTCTAACACTTTATGCATAACATGACTGATGCATAATCATCCTGCACATGCTAAATATTGAATTATGCACAACATCCTTCTCGGATGATTTACATGTATTTTACTTATGTAAAGAAAAAGAAAAATGTAGTATATGAAACTGCATCAAACACAAAGAAAAAGCAAGATTTGAAGCCAAAAGCAAAAAGCAAGCTGATAAATCACAACAACAATAAGAAAAAAGCATGAGATTCGCTCTGTAGTGGCTAGTGGCAGCTCAAATGAGTCTCATTATTTTCGTTCCACTCTGCATACATGAAATGGAAAGAAATTGCCCTGAGTGTCAGTAGGACAACTACAGGACCTCTCCTTAATGTAGGGAACATGTCAAGGTTGCCCTACTTTTTAAAAGCAATTGAATGATGCACCACATTCTGGCGAAAACTTTTGTCTTTTTATTCGCTCACGCAAGTGACGCTAAGAGTAGATGGATGTGTGTGTGTGCGCTATATCCAGCATAGAGGTTTGCCCTACGAGTGTCGTACTGTGTCTATCTGTGCATCTCACTTACTCAAGGTTGCAGTGAGATGATAAACTCTACTTCCAGGCCCATTATGATTTTCATTCCCCTGCTGGTAATGGGGCTTGAAAAGAGAATCTGGCTGTAAGTAATTAAGAGGGCTGTGCAGTGCCCCTAATCTGAATATGAAAAGAATGTTCCTGAATTTCAAACATGAACATGAATTGCTCCACTTTCGTTCATCGTTTAGTGATTTTCTAAGGCGTTTTGTGCTTTGTGGTTGTTTCTTTGTCACTACGGGCTGAATTAAATGTTATTAAGCGTGCCTTCTGTTTTTATTGACATGCACTATCAGCAGTTTCAACTCTCTGAACCAAAGCCGATTTCACAGAGGAGTGAGAAGACTGGATGGTGTGGAAGAAATAAAGCACAGCAAATATTACGAAATACCACAGAAGATGTGTGTTTTCCGCTAATGTTTCTAAAGCAACACATGTGCTCTATCATTATGGAAAGCAGTAAACTGGGCCACTCAGCACCCCGGGACCACCCCACTCTTCATCCGGCTGCCCACTGCGTAAACATGTTCAATGATAAATGTTTGAGATCTTCCAGAATATCATATCATTTCCTCAAGAGAAAATACTATTCATTAAAATGTCCAATGCAGCGGGCTGAGATGTTTTTTTTTTTTTTTTTTTACTTTTTAATGCCAAGGACCTCCAAGCATAATGATGCCCTTGCAACATCCCCCTTCTTAAATATAAATGAAGCTACTGCATATAATTTCATGTATAAAGAGTCATTCTTATTGATCAAATTCATAGAAAGTCTGAACTTTATGATATGCATTTATCTAAGCAAAAATGTGATTTATGTAATTCATTCAAGCTGAATTTTCAGCAGATATGACTCCAGTCTTTAGTGTCATGTGATGGTTCAGAAATCCTTCTAGTATGCAGGTTTTCTGCTCAAGAAATTTCTTTTTATTATTAATGATGTCAAAAACAGCAGTTCTGCTTAATATTGTATTGAAAACCATGGTACTTAAAAATAAATAAATTAACTGTAATGCATCATTAAACAAAATATATTTTTAAGACAAATAAAAAAAATTTAAAAAAATCTCTAGTCTTTAAAAATCTCTAGTCAAAAAGAAAACTCAGTGAAGTATCTCTTGACAACTTCCTTTGTCCGTGTCAGATTTTTCAAGTGAGTTGACAAGAGGGATAACTTGCTAATAGAAGATAGAAGTGGTCGTACAGCAATCAGGGATATCTTTCTTGAGCGAGAAATGTGACATGATTTTCTTGAGGTGTGAATCATAAATTATCCTGTCAGAGAGGATGATGTATTTGACTCAGATGTTTGTACATCTTGTACAGATGTTTGTGTCTTACAGGTTTGATCTGTCTTGCAACACAGATGAGGAAGAAAAATGAACAGAGATGCAGACATTTAATGAGTCAAACCAAAAACACTGTTTAAGCTGAATAATATGAAACTGAAAGATGGCAATTACAATATCTCCAAGTTTGGTGTAACACAGAATTACTTGTTGCAGCCATGTGGCACCTCCAAGTTCAAAGTAATTATATCCAAGCCAGTTTCTCATCCTTTATTGCTTTTTATGTCTTTTTAAAAGTACAGACTTCGTTCAAAGCATTTCACTACGTTATGGCACGGTCCAATACGGCAGCCGCTTTGATGATGGGACCTTTCGACCAGAAAGAAATTGCTCTGGGTAACAGGCATGTCAGGTGGCCATATAATCAATCTTTCAGCACCATGGACAGCGGTGATGTGTAAAAAATTTGCACCGCCATTGTGGAAAAGCATTGACTTTGTGCTGCCAGGAACAATCTGCTCACAGATGGATGGTTGAACAAGCAGCAAAACGCACCTGAAGATCTCATGTGCGACCAGCAGATGCAAAAGAGACCCTTACTAAATCCCAGTTTCCACAGTCTCTGATCTTCTTATCTGCAAAATACAAGCACTTCATACTCATTCAGGCCTTTGAGAACTGCTTTCCATGCACTTCACAAAATGGCTATTTCCAGTCAAAAAGTTAAATGCATTAGTTAAATAATTAAGATATAATATCTGTAGCAGTCGTAGAATATTGTTTAATTAAGATAATTAAGATAAATAATTAAAAAGAAACTCAATGGATGGGTTGGTGGATAGGTAGGTAGTAGATCGATAGATAAAAGTTACCTGCTTTGTAAACAAGACATCTTTCATTTTTTAAACAATTGCATATGTTAGCCACAACCTAAAAATGGAACTGTCGCACATGTTAGCACTTCAAAATGCCACTGCTAAGTCTAGCCGTGTTTATAACTAATTATCAAGCATGTCACCAGAGACAAGCAGACAGATGGTGAAACATCAAGCAAAGTTGATGGAAAACTGCTGATCATTGCGATATAGGGGTTTAACAGAAAGAGGAGGACTGTTTTTTTTTTATTTGTTTTTATGCGTTTTTAGTTTCAGGATAATTCAAATATACGTTTTGTGTAATCAGGCTTTTTAACTAATTATTTTTTTCCCTTATTGTTGCAAACAAACAACACATAGATAGAAAGAGACAAAAAAGCTTAATGAATTGCGTTCAACCACAGTTTGATTTCACATGCAGTTTAGAAACAATAATGGAAAATAATTAATAACTAATTAATAAATTACAAAGAAATTATAAAATAATAATGAATTAAAATATGGAAAAGTTCAGTTTCAACAATTTTAAGCAACATTCATAATTACAAGAATGTATTCTTGACCAAATCAGAAAACTAAAAAGGATTGCCAGTGGATCTCTCATTTACTATTTGAATTATTCAGAGGTGCCTTCAACAAAACTCTGACCTGACTAATCTGTTGATTAAGTTTTCTTAAAAAGTGCACAATCCATCAATCCAGTAACATATTTCTGTAAGCAAACTGAAAAAGCCATGCAGAAGTTGTGTAAAGCCAGCCACTAAAAATAAGAATAAGAAATTAGAACTGTCAATTTCAGTCAGCGCTTGCCATTTTTAAGAGTAATATACATCAGTCGTTTATTGAACGGGCTGTTAGTATGCCGTATGATGTGGAGATTACTGAAATATTGACGTTAGCGCTCATAAAAGCACCTTTAAATGAGAACTAACTATTTGCATTGCATTGCTGCCAGTGTCTGACTGCCTTGTTTGATTCCGTATCCTGGAGGCACAATTGGGTTAGCGTGTCAACTGCACAGCGAAAACGCATCCGAGAGACTGAGGCCCTTCACTTCAGGGGGCTCGACTCCTACTTTCTCTCTCTGATCCTGTGATGAAACATGGAGAGAGAGCGAGACACACATATTACGCACACACGCTGCCAGCAATCTCGGCATGAGCGCAGGGGGAAGACGTGAGCTCATTAGGAGTGTTATCCTGGAATGAGCTCAGCAGTGAGGCATGGGATTATTGCAGCTAGCTCTGCTACCCCGAGCTCAGTTCTACATAATGAGGTATCCTCTGTAGACCACCAGTGGTTGCGCTGTCTCATATCTGAACCTTGTGCGCAGGCGACGCGTGAGTGTATCTGATTATCTGGGTGCATATGCAAAACTGCTGATTTAACCTGTTGCAATAAAGATGACGCATCTAATTAGTACACAGTTCATTCAGAATTACAGTACACTACAGGAGCTGGGGCTCTTATGGTGCGCTACTTTCCAACCACATGAATTATAGCTCTGCTCTTCCTGTGGTCACAAGGTTGCCTTTGTGAGCTCAGTGGGTTTTGAACCTTTGCTGACCCAGAGATCTCCCGCTCACACTCATAGCAAAACTATGGACTCTTGATTGTAAAATGCTTTTTATTTTCTTAATTAACAACATGAGCAACATTATTACATCGTACTAAATGAATGTTGACTCATTGACTGTTCTGTCCTTTGTCGTGTACTGTAATCATCCAACTGCAGTTAACAAAGGAGTGTTATGATAGTGGATTTATGCTCTAAAGAAGCAACAAATTAACCGATAGCGTCTACTAGAAGCTGTGGAAAAATTAATTACGTAAACATTGTAACATTAAAACGGAATATACAAACCACATTTTAAAATAACGAATAAAAACCCATGTATGATTATATAAGATAGACAGATAGATCAACAGAATATGCAGTAAATTATATAAGTAAATGTAATATTTATATTTAGTGCATTATATTTGAATTTCTATGATATATGAATTATATTTGTTGTTAATTATACTGTATATATACACATTTATATAAAAAAAACTATAATAAAAAAAAATTATATGCAAACACACTACTAATATATATATATATATATAAAACATTAATGAGGAAAAAGAAATGAACTTTGTAATATTGCAGCTTTTTGCTAAAATCATTTAAGTTCATTTCTTTTTCCTCAATGTAAACACAGCACCCCATATTGACAGAAAAACAGAATTGTTGACATTTTTGCAGATTTATTGAAAATATAAAAACAACTATCACATGGTCCTAAGTATTCAGACCCTTTGCTGTGACACTCATTTTTAACGCAGGTGCAGTCCATTTCTTATGATCATCCTTGAGCTGGTTCTACACCTTCATTTGAGTCCAGCTGTGTTTGATTATACTGATTGGACTTGACTAGGAAGCCACACTTGTCTATATTAGACCTTACAGCTCACAATGCATGTCAGAGCAAATGAGAATCATGAGGTCAAAGGAACTGCCTGAAGAGCTCAGAGACAAAATTGTAGCAAGGCAAAAAATAATTCTGCTGCACTTAAGGTTCCTAAGAGCACAGTGGCCTCCATAATCCTTAAATGAAAGACATTTGGGACGACCAGAACCCTTCCTAGAGCTGGCCATCCGGCCAAACTGACCTATCGGTGGAGAAGAGCCTTGGTGAGAGAAGTAAAGAAGAACCCAAAGATCACTGTGGCTGAGCTCCAGAGATGCAGTTGGGAGATGGGAGAAAGTTGTAGAACTACAGCTCTCCACCAGTCTGGGTTTTATGGCAGACTGGCCTGAAAGAAGCCTTTCCTCAGTGCAAGACACATGAAAGCCCGCATGGATTTTGCAAAAAACACCTGAAAGACTCCAGAGATGGTAGGAAATAAGATTCTCTGGTCTGATGAGACCAAGATAGAAGTTTTTGGTCTTAATTCTAAGCGGTATGTTTGGAGAAAACCAGGGACTGCTCATCACCTGTTCAATACAGTCCCAACAGTGAAGCATGGTGGTGCAGCATCATGCTGTGGGGTGTTTTTCAGCTGCAGGGACAGGACGA
>JAUMHP010000048.1:15296978-15316050 GCA_032361065.1 Enteromius trimaculatus | reverse complement strand
TAAGTTATTACTATAAATTTTAAGTGTTTTTAAGTGTATTCATTATTGCATAACATTTCTAATGTAACATCAATACAAAATTCTATCCATATTTATTGGTATTATGATCTGTCATGGTAGTTTTTAACAACATTCAACATTAATTGACACTACTAAGGATAAGTAGCAGGTTTTAAAGCTAATTGATATCAGAATGGGAAAATTACACCAAAGTTTCAGGGAAAAAAAAAAAAATCTTACAGATGTCGAAACACAATGTGTTACAACACTTCCTGGTCCCCCCGACCACTAAAGGCAAAACATCGATTTGTACATCTGTGTTTTTTGACAGCTCTACATGGGTTTCACACCACAGCGCAAAAACATATTGGTTCAGACTCCAGTTAGAGCTTTTTCCGCTACTGTTGTGCCCTAGAGCAAAGCACTTCTGCTCCTAGTGTGCAATAAAATGGCTTACCCCCTTACTCCGTCTCCTTCCTTAATCTTTGTATCAGACAAGAGCCGGGCATGAGAGGAAAAAGAACTCCTAGTCTATCTTTGTAAGCCAAAATCCAAAAATATCTACCATACCTCAGTAAATTTGAGCCACAGCTCTCCTATCCCTGTCGAACGCCTCTGCTCCACCTCCTTACCAGCAAGAACACAAATCAAACATCATCTGACAAGCATGCAGCATATAATATTTGGCCAGGTGAAAAAAAAAAATGTTCTCAAAAGAGGAAAGTGACAAGCCCAGCATGTTTCAATATCAACAACTCTCAAATAGAAGTGAGGTAAATTAGTGTCAACTTTTTTTGACAGCACACTGGAAAAGTCTGAATATCTGCCGGAGAATCCAAGTTTCCAAAAGCCTTGGTTTTAAATTCTCTCAAACTGAAATGCATTTTTACAACTGAAAATATAATTATTACCAAAGCAAAAACCAAACTGGTCTCATAAAAATGTGTACCTCTCTACACTTTTTGTGCAACGCCATTTTTACATGCCTTACTGCACGCTTCAATGCAGTTTCAAAGAGAAATTTTCTCTTTGGTTCAAAATTGAAATATACGTGGACTGTTACTAAAAGTTAATGCTCTATCGTAACAAATGTTAACAAATGCAAAACTGATATAAAATTCCTTTGTTGATGCAACCATGCCATTTCAACTTCCTTTTACACAGATCTGAACTGTTTTGTCGAACTGTTGTTACACGGGATTCAAAGCGGAGCTCCTTGCCTTTCAAGTACGTCTCTATTCCGTGAGCCACCGAACAAACCAACCATCTACGAAAACCCATATGAAGCGGTTAATGTTCAAAAACAGCATATTAATATAGCTTTTTATTTATTTTTAAAGTAATTGTGCAAAAATGACACTTTATTAATTTATTAATAACGCTTTATGAACTTGAACACATATGGGACATACTACTTTTGTTCCATGTTTGATTAATGGCTAATGCTTTGACAGAACAATACTGAATTGAACTGAATGGAGCTGGATTGTAATTTGAGTTTAATTGAATTGAACTGATCTGAAAGACTGACAGCTAGAAAGATGGAGGTTCATTCTTCCATTCCGACAAGAAAGGTTACGACATAAAAACATGCTAATTTAAAGTTTTCAACATCAACTTTAAAACAACGTTTTGAAATTTGCTTTGGTGCAAACCAGTTATGTGTTTAAGAACTTCTGAGATAAGAACACAAATGGTGAGGTTTCACACTAACATAGGCATGACTTCTCCGTATATCACATGGCAGCGATGCAATTTACCATGTCAGATAGGATTACTGCAATCTCAGTTTTAAGATAACTGTCGTCATGTTATGCTTTAATAGGTAGGTGTTAATTGAAAAAGTCTCGCTCACTTTTATTGCATGACTGAATACAGAACATCACTATGAGCAACATACAGTATAAAATGCATTATCTGAGCCTTGATTTCTCAAAGACCACCATAAAAAGACTACCTCTTCACAAGCGGTAACTAAGGAAACTTGAAAAACAACCTGCTAGAGAACACAATGGTCTTTAATGAAAGGTTTAGAATGAGCATCTCTCAGGAAGAAAAGGTCTGTACATTTCATAATACAGCCAGAATATTACATTTTGGAAACAGCTCACTCTAACCTTGTGTTTTGTCACCAAATGAAAGAAACATCACCATGACTCGACTCACAATAGTTGCATCCTCACATAGAGTGGAAATTGTGATTTACTGTGAATTTATACCGGTGTTTGCGCCTCAGAGGAATATTTGCAGAATGTGTTTACATTTTGTAATAGTTTAATTAGGAGAATAAAGATGCCTTTAGCAAGAATATGAAGCTGTGTTTCCCAATCACTGCACTTGTTCAGACTATAGGAGCAACAACAGCTATTATTAAAAATAACTAGTAAAATGAACAGAGTAAAAATAATTACTAATTAGTCTTATACTTATTTCTGGGCAGCTATTGCATTGTCTGTATAATTGTGTAACATGTAACAGATAATGTAAAGTCAGTCGCATTTTGTCTGGGTCCTGATGACCCTCTCCAAGTTTATTTTGCAATAATGACTTACTGAATATAAAATGATCCATTTCCATCTACCAAATAACTAGCTACATACAGTATATGGACATACATTTAGAACTTGTCTTACTAGTGGACAAGCATGGAAATAGTTCATTACAATATGCAAATCTTTGCCTAGTTTCTTGCTACAGCATTACAATGACATATAAAGTCATACATTATGACTATTCAAAGTATTTTTTATTTGTTTTTGCACACTACAGATGCACACTACTTTATTGCTTGTGCCAACAAATCAATATAAATTCAAGCAATTTTTAATAATGTGTTTACTAAAAATAAACAAAAAAAGCCCAGAAACCAGTATGAGAAAAAGAAACAAAAATAAAAGCCATGCAACAGATTTAGTTTTTTTTTTTCTTAAAACATGATGCAACACCTGAGACCAATTTCAACACCGATCCCATTGATCTATTCATGAGCTGCTACCTCTCTAATGTGATTTTATACAGCCTAATGAGCTTGAAAATGACACAAAAAAAAGTCATATTTCAATTTTATTGATTGTCTGTGAAGTTTAGTTATTCCCAAGCCTTTACAGGAAATTGCAGCTCTATCAAAGGTGGCGAGCCAATTGCATGTATTTTCTAACTGTGAAATAATAGTAAATTCTCACTCATCAGTTTTCATTGCATTAGATTCACTAGAAAATGGCTTTTTGTTTTTCATTTCAGGTTCAGGGCTTCAGAGTGTTGATTGTGGTTCTCTGCTAGAAGACAGTTGGAGAACAAATGGGCTGTCCATCTGGCAGCCTCTGCCCATATGAGCTATACTACAATATATCCCTTATGTTTTCAACAGTTTCATCATTGCATGAATAAGATGAATGGCCGCTGACCGAGGGATGGGCCATCTGAATAAAGCTATGGCAGCAGCACTATCGACTGTGCTTTCCAATCACCAGCCCGAGGCTCATTCGTCACAGTTTCTGATGTGGTGACGAGCAGAACCCGGGCGGCTCTATCATACATCATAACACTAAGCTTGTTTTTCAAAACTAGAGGTCTAGTGAACGTGAACATTGAGTTGTCTAAGAAATTCCTTTAGTCATTGAAATTCTGCGTTTAAGCAACATATTTCACTTCTTACACTGCAGGTAGTGAGACGAATTGCATTCAAAGCTGCTGCTGTGCATTACATTGACTGCATCGTTCCAACACAACAAATGTGGCCCACAAATTAAACAACAAAATACAAAGCAGCCCAAAAATTAAACTCAAGATTACTTACAGTCAGTAGGCTTAAGCCTACTCCCAGACTTAAACTTAATTCTAAGCAGAGGCGGAGCTTCTATTTTTTTTTTTTTTTAACATGGGGTCCACATGTAAACAGGTAAACAGTTTTAGTGTCATCAGTTACAAACGTATCATAGGTATCTTTAAAACAACAATTCTGACGAGAACTGGCAAAGTGTTTCACAAATTCATCCACGTTGAGGGAGCGTGCCCTCCTTGACTCAACACTGAGAATCCCTAGGTGACTTAACCTGTCATCAGACATTGTTTTCCTAAGGTGAGTGTACTATGGTTCCACAAACACAACAAATTCAAGTAGATTAGATGGTACTGCATGTCATCTAAACATTATTCTGAAGAAAGTATATGAGCTAGCTATTCCATTTTAGCCAATTTTAACTCGCAAACAGCTAGCCTAACATTACTTCCCTCATATTAGCAAAATATCTGAGCATGGCAAATTAAACATAATAGCTTGCATATATGGTATGTGCATGTAACTTTAATACAAGTGCAGGTGAAGCGTTAACTGTCTAAAGTGCGAATTGATCTCTCTAAATCCCATTAAGTTAACTGATGTCGCCTCGTTAACTTATACAGCGGATAATAAACGTTACAAACAAACCTTATAATAAACTATAAAACCTATTTCAAATATGAGGTTTTATTATTTGTTTTACTTTGAAACCATGCTCTTGTCTCTTATTGATTTGAAAATAGCTTGAGCAGAATTGCCGGCAAAATTAAAAAAAAAATTTGGACGCTGCAATTTAAGAAAGCACATGCAAACAGAAGAAAAAAAAAATGTTTATATCATGAATACTAAAGGTATAGTTCAAAAATGAAATTTGCTTTACATTTAATCATCCAGGATGTAGAGAAGTTTCATTCTTGTCAGATTTGGATAAATGTAGCAGTTAATGAGTGCCATCTAATGAGAGTTCAGTTAAAGTCTTGCAAAAGATATTCATAGATATATTTCATATTCATAGATATCATAGATATAAAGATATTCTGAAAAAAGTTGTGAATTTTATGGAATTCTATGGAAGTCAACAGTGACCCAAAGTAGCATGGTTACAAACCTTTTTCAATCTTCCACTGTGTTCAGCAGAACCAAGGAATTCATACAGGGTTGGAACTACTTGAGGGTGATTAGACGACAATTTTCATTTTTGGATGAACTAAACCTTTAATGCTAAATTTCTCAAAATCTTGAGACAAACTTATCTAGATCTTCAATGCCCTTTCCTTTTGGGTCATGTAGGATTTAATTTGATTAAAGCAATTAACTGCAAAAGCACCTTACTTGCATTAGCAAAGATTACTTTAGTCTAGCAACAACAACAACAAAACTTGTTCAAGAAACATTTTAAATCAGTAATGAAATAAACACTTCAGAAGGGGAAAAAGTGTTTGCTTCAACAATCACTTCAACCAGTGCTATATGATATTCACCCCATCCCTGGAGTGAACCTATAGCAATAAAAGAACAAACATTTCTCTGTTTGTCCTTTTATAGCCGTAGTTGTTCTTTGGATAGACTATTGATGGAGCAGATTGAAGGTTTTATGGGAAGTACTACAATTTAGGTCACATAGCATATTTGGAAAACTGAAGTATACACAGTGGATTGACAGCCATCTGCTGTTTGTTTCTTTCTATCGCTATTTGCTCAACGATTTCCAAAGCTCCTTAGTTTTTTTCCCAAGGTCAACGTGCTAAGATGCGGTGAGCATTGCAGTATTCACTCAGTCTTTGCTCATACCCAAAAATGTCCCATGTCACTGCTGGGTTGTAAAACAAATTAAATCCCTGTTCACACTTCTAATCTGCTTACTGCCATAGCGAGAGGCCAATACGGAATCCTTCATACAAGTTATGTCTCTGCAAATTTGACATTTGACACAGCTGGTGCTTCAATAGGCTTTACACTAGAGAGCAGTGGAGTGATAGAGCAGGTGTAGGCACAGGACTAATGGCTAGGGAGAGAAAGCAACATAACAGTACAAACATTTTTTTTTTTCTTCACTTTCTTTGCGTTTTGCTAAAATCTAAAAAAAAAAAAAAAAAAAAAAAAAAACCTTGCACATTTCAGTTTTAAAGTAACAAACAATATGTGTTTTTAAGCTATGAAATTAATATTTGGGTCCATTTTTTTATGTTATTACAACAGTGTGCAACAATAGCTTAGCATGGCTATACTAAATAAGAACATCAGAATATATACATATACAGTGGGTATGGAAAATAGTCAGACCCTCTTCAATTTTTCACACTTATATTGCAGACATTTGCTAAAATCATTTAAGTTAATTTTTTCCTCAAATGTACACACAGCACCCCATATTGAAAGAAAAACACAGAATTGTTGACATTTGTGCAGTGAAATATCTGAAATTACTGAATACTAAGGACCATGTGATATTTTAGTTTTCATGCTCGGTATTTAGTAGAAGCACCCTTTTGATCGAATCTCGAGTCAAAGATGCAGCAAGTTTTTCACATCTGGATTTGGGATCCTCTGCCTGTCCTCCTTGCAAATCCTCTCCAGTTCTGTCAGGTTGGACGGTAAACATTGGTGGACTACCATTTTTAGGTCTCTCCGGAGATGCTCAATTGGGTTTAAGTCAGGGCTCTGGCTGGGTCGTTCAAGAACAGTCACAGAGTTGTTGTGAGGCCACTCCTTTGTTATTTTAGCTGTGTGCTTAGAGACATTGTCTTGTTGGATGGTCCAGTCTGAGGTCCTGAGCACTCTGGAGAAGGGATTGGTCCAGGATATCCCTGTACTAGGTCAACACCATCTTTGCCTTAATTGCAAC
Organism: Enteromius trimaculatus; assembly: GCA_032361065.1. Taxonomy (NCBI): domain Eukaryota; kingdom Metazoa; phylum Chordata; class Actinopteri; order Cypriniformes; family Cyprinidae; genus Enteromius; species Enteromius trimaculatus. The sequence continues at coordinate 15,309,427 of JAUMHP010000048.1, read as the reverse complement.
CAGTCCTCCTGTCCCTGCAGCTGAAAAACACCCCCCCAGCATGATACTGCCACCACCATGCTTCACTGTTGAGACCGTATTGAACAGGTGATGAGCAGTCCCTGGTTTTCTCCAAACATACCGCTTAGAATTAAGGCCAAAAACTTCTATCTTGGTCTCATCAGACCAGAGAATCTGATTTCTCACCATCTTGGAGTCCTTCAGGTGTTTTTTTTTTTTTTAGCAAACTCCATGCAGGCTTTCATGTGTCTTGCACTGAGGAGAGGCTTCTGTCGGACCACTCTTCCATAAAGCACCGACTGGTAGGGGGCTGCAGTGATGGTTGACTTTCTACAACTCTTTCTTTTTCTCCTATCTCCCGACTGCATCTCTGGAGCTGAGCCACAGTGATCTTTGGGTTCTTCTTGACCTCTCTCACCAAGGCTCTTCTAACCTTAATAGTTCAGTTTGGCCAGACGGCCAGCTCTAGGAAGGGTTCTGGTCGTCCCAGACATCTTCCATTTAAGGATTATGGAGGCCACTGTGCTCTTAGGAACCTTAAGTGCAGCAGAATGTGTTTTTGTAACCTTGACCAGAAATTCTTCTGGAGTGGATTTTCTAAAATTATTATAATGTATGAAGAAAAGCATTTCTATCATCAATCATAACTGGCCACATAACACTAATTATCTCTAAGGTGTGCTTCAGTTGATGAGTGATCAAGAATGTTTTCATCCAAGGAATTACTATTGTTCCCTAAAATGATGGTGTCATTTATCATGGCTTTCACATTCAATCAGTCGGCCTGGAGCCATTTATATATTTTCATTCTTTTCATTACCATCATACAAAATATCATTCGCACACAAACTCGCACGCAATCAGTGTAATTCCTGCACAAACATTTGTGAAAGGGATTACATCAGAAAAGAGGCAGTAGGATGTTCTTGACAACTATCAGCTCAGTAAATTATTTTCAGAGGAGATTCCTCCGAGTTTATTATCTCAGATATGGATGCAGAATCACACGGTGAATGAAAGCTGACAGCACAGAGGGAGGAAAAAAAGATCTTGCTCACGCTCTAAATGTTTGCATCAACCTATAAACACCTGCAGGCCAAAGTCTGTGACAGGCATTAGTATAAAAAAGGTGACTTTTATAATGCGGATTCATTAAAGCAATAGCGCAGCCTGAAATGACAGTTCTGTCATTATTCACTCATGTTGTTCCAATTCCTGTATGAATTTTATACTTCTGTGGAACTCAAAAGTATTTAGGTCTATCTTGGCTACGATTTTCAACATAAATAAAAGTGAATGAGCTGTCAAACAGTGAAATGACACACACATAATAAAATATACAAAGTAGTATAAAAGCTGTCCACGTTACTTTTGCACTATATTAAAAAAAAAAAAAATAGTTTTTTGAGATGAAGAGGCTGAAATGTATTTATTGTGAATAGAAAAGCTTAACATCAGTTCCTTCTTTGCAAATATACGGAAGTAACAATTTCTGTTTCATGTATAAACATGCTTTTGTATCTAATCAATGCTGATTGGAGCGCATAGACTTGGATAACCTACTATTTTTAGCATGTTTTAGCATTTAATGCCCGCTTTTCATTCATTGTGCCAAGTACAGTATATTCTTTAAAATATCTCCTTTTTCATAGAAGAAACAAAATCATATAGATTTGTAATGGCATGAATGTGAGTGAACTTTGACAGAAGTTTCATTTTTGCATAAACTATTCCTTTGATCTTTTGACTTGTGAACTTAAAATAATGTGAGGGCAATTTTTAGTTTCATTAAATAATGTTCAAAATGCTGCTCTTGCTGTAAGATCACATGATTTGGGGCAGTGCTGTGATTCCTGACTTGATCTTTTAACTAGCCAGATTAAAGTCAAGGCCAAACTTGTAAAGCTCAAGGGCAAGCTCTCTTGTCAGGATCCGGTGAGCTCCTCTTTACCACAGAGAAAGCAATTTTACACAGGATAAAGAACTAATCCCAGACAATGCGAGGATTAGTGCAGCAAATGACCTTTATCTCGCCACGGAGCAATGAAAGGCCTGCACAGAAATAGTTTAGGTCTTGATCTGAAACCCACCACTAAACTTATTTTGGAATTGGAATATATCGCACCGTTTAACCAAAATCAATTTAAAGAAGTAGTTCACCCAAAAATAAGGTCGTTGTCCGAAAGGAACGACTCCCCAGACCCTGCTCCCTCCCTCCCTCTATCGTAAAAAACCCCATTCTTAATTAGTCAAATCATAATTGCATATCTATATTGTGAATGCAGAAGTACAGAGTTCATTTCCATCAAAGTCTTAAGAAGACTCAAGGCATAAAAACAAATAATACAACCAACACTATGGCTGAGGAACACTTAAAAAGGAAAAACAAGATGGGAACAATTGATGTTAATCTAAAGAGGGAGGTCACCAGATTCTCAGATTTGCTTATTACCCTTTAGTTTCTCTTTCTTTTAAGCAATTGTGCTATTGAAAATTATAGGAAATTCTAATTTAAACTCATTGTTCCACATCCACAAGGCCCTTAGAAAAACCAAGTGCCAGGTGAGCAAGACAGGATAAATCTTTGACATTTCAGAGATGTTTTGGAAAAGCTTTTAAGAACGAGCTTTGAAGGACCCTTAGCCTCAAGGGAGTTCTTAATGAATACATTTTGATGGCTCAACTGCCCTCAGAAGAAAATGACTATCCTTGGGTTAAGGAAAACTAATATCAATCATATGACAAAGTATTGTAGAAATAATTAAGATGTACTTGTTTTGGAACATATTCATTCTGTGTGTTTTAGGACATACAATAACTATATTTCTGCAAGGTCGCATGAAAAGATAGAGCAATAAAGAGCCAGAGTATTAGACAGAGATATGAGCTTACAAATTCTGGCCTAAATCTAATATTTACTGTAGATGTCACATATAAATGAATAGCAAACGTAAATTGAGAATAGCAGAACATCAGGTATCAGAGGCCTAAAAAAATGCTACTTAACATTTAAATGTGCCATTACAAGACATTTTTGTTGAACAATGTTCTGTGCTGACTGAAGATCATATGTATTGTTGAAAGCTTGACTATATTGGAAGCTTTTACCTTGATCTTTTCACACTGCTTTTGAAGGCAATGTCAGGATCCAATTTTCCCTAGAATGTCATATTTCAGTAGAGCAACTGAGCAGACCATATCTATATATACACACACACACACACGTTTCCTTATTCTCTGTCATTCCCAAAGAGAAAGAATGCTCCTGTCTGTACCAATTAGGGCTATCTGGGCAAGGCCTTCTCATCTTTGAGATGCAAATATAAAAAAAGAATACCAGAGAGAAGTGATGTCTATCACTGCAGCACTTTCAAATGTATAATTAGGGTGACAATTTCATTTTCAGCCACCCAAACCCAGTTATGAGAAATGACTGAACTTCCTTTTTTTTTCCCTTCTCCCATGATCATGCACTTAATTGTTTGTTGGGAATCAATAGCAGAGTCGTAGATGCTGTAGAAAATCAGTAATATTGAAAGCTATAGTTAAAGGAAAATTCTATCAACAACAAAATGCATTAAAATAATAATAGCGTATGTTTATAAAAAAAAAAATAAAAAAAATTGTTTAAAGGGATAGTTCACTCAAAAAACTAAAAATGTGTTGCAAAATGTATTTACCCTCAGGCTACTCTAAGATGCTCCTCTGCAGTGAACGGATGCCGTCAGAAAGAGAATGCAGACTGATTAAAAACATTGTATTTTGGGCAGAAGCAACCATTAAAACCCATTAATACACATTAATAGACAGACAGACATTACTTGTAAGTTATGTGATGCTTTTATCAGCTGTTTGAGCTCTCATTCTGATGGCAACCATTTACTGCAGAAGATCCCTTGCAGAGCAAGTGATGTAATGCTAAATTTCTCTGAATCTGTTTCAATGAAATCTAAAACTCATTTACATGATTGATGGCCTGAGGGTGAGTGCATTTTTGGTTGAACTATTCCTTTAATATAGTACACTAAGAATGTGCAATGTCACGATGATGTTGTATTTCGTAAGCAAACCTATAATATTGTTAATATTGAACTGTTACAGACTGTTCACAGGCTTACACATCATTGACACACACAAAAAAAATGTACATATAGACAGATAGACAAACACTACCTTACCCTGCAGCCCACGTCTTTGCGCGCTTTTACCCCAATGTGTGGGTAGGCGGGTCTGAGACCAGAGCTTTGACTAGCGCAGGAACGGATGGCTGTTTGCCTACATTGGACCAATTCCTCCCCACCCTCTCTCCCTCCCTCCCATGTTGCAGTGTTATGTCTTGAGATGATGTGTTTTTATGTGCCTGATACAGAGGTAGCCTCATTTTTCCCTTTTGTATCTTATTTCTTTTTCTCACTAACTTTTGTTGATCGTCTTACCCCTACATGTTTGTGTATGATCAGAAAGGTCTCAATTTGTTGCATTGTACTTGTACATGTGTAATGACAATAAAATTGAATCCAAATCCAATCAGTGCTTATGCCAATATATGGAGCATAAACCAGGACTTCACATACTGTAAGGCTGATATGATTGATTTGCCTAAATGCCACAGATGCTGTCTACAGAGATTAACCTTAAATGAGCTCATCTAAATACTTGAATACTACTTGATCTGTGGTTTCTATGCAGACGTTTGCTCCCTGTAATCTTAATCAGAAGTCAAGCCATTTCCACAGTAAACAGGTGTGAGAGGTAGAAATGTGGCGGGGTGCCATGGAGTCACATCTCGCGTAATCAAATCTCATTAGAGACGTGTATGGAATCCTACTGCGAGTCATGCAAATAAGGATGATTAATATTTAGCTATTTGTTCAGGAAATAATAAGGATGGTAAACACAATCATTCTAGAGTCAAGCATCAAACCACACACAAAATGAGCTTTGGCTGAGTGTCTTATGCGCGTAGAGAGCGAGCTTGTGATTGAAATCAGAATCTGCATGCTATATTTTTCATCAGCTTGTTTATAGAAGACCTTGGTTTTAAAGGCTTTAAATTTAACATAATTATTTACTAAATGAAATATAGCTATGAAATATTGAATAAGTGGCTGAGATCATTTATGTAATTATTCTATTTGCAGTGGTAATGGCTATAAGCTCATCTCTCTTTTAGCAGTTTAGGAGATGCAGACCAATTTTTCTGCTTTGCACGACTCACACTGTACAGTCTGCACGGTGATTTTTTATCTTGAATACTAAATAAAACATTATTTTAGCGCAATTCTGCTGCCTTCATGCCAGTATTCTTTTTATTATTGCAACAACTACAGCTACAGATTCTCAAACAATTTGCCTGGGTATTTTGTAAGAGTGAAAAACGGGTAAAAAAAAAAAAAATTCTAATTTTAAAAGAATAGTGCACCCCAACAAAAAGTGTGTTAGGCCGACCTTGGAAATGGGAGCACGACTTCACCTGTGCCACGTTCAGCCAAAAATGCAGCTCCCGGACCATGACTGTGGACATCACATGGCCAAGGAATCGCGACCTCTGTCGCCTCTTTTTAACGAGGGCGAGGTCAGCCTCATTGCAAGTTTCCTGCAATCCTTGATCAGGACCACCCTCGTACAGCTCGTGGTGTGCAGGGTGGTGGCAGTCTGGCCCGCATCGCCAAGCTCAGCCTGCGAAGGCGGAAAAGAGCTCACACGCTTTGGAAGGCATACACAGCTGACAGCGCACTTAGCCTGGGGGACCACCGCACAGCCCTTGGCTGCCCCGCCATCGAGGGTGGCGAGGGGTGAGGAGCTGGGGCGTAGGCCAGGGTAGGGGGCCCTGACCAGGTCCTCGTGCACCTCCGGAAAGAAATGCACCGGGGGGAAAGCCCTGAAAAACCAATCTTCCATGCCTTCGAAGGATCGGACGGGGGCTCCTGACACCCCCAATTCGACCCCCTCGGTGTCCGGCTCCACTTCACCAGCTGAGTCACCCTCTGATGTTGCAATAGACATCTCATCCCTCTGGGGTGCACCAGAGGAGACGCTCGCCTGCTGTGCGAGGAAACAATCTGCTTGGCAACACTGACAGAACTACGTGACGGGGCAGAAACTTCTGCGTGGTCAATGTGAGGTTTCCCAGAGTGCCTCCAATTGGAAGACGGCAATTGGAGGACCTCGCTGTAGCGATGGTCATGCAGTCGCAATGAACGCATGAATCAGTGCAGTCTCAGTCTCACTGGAGTGATTAAAAATGCCACCACCTCAGGCCTCGGGATCCGCTGACAGCCGCCCAGTCCACGCTGTCAGACAAGAAAGAGCATGAATTTGCAGGCTCTTTTAAATGCTGATCTCCTTCCCCTCTCGAAAACGAAAGCGCGAAGGCTCTGAAGCGAAAGTCCACAGGTGCACTGCATTCATGCCCTCTTATACTCACATAGTGATGAGGTGCACCTGAATGCACGCCTATGTTCATTGGCTTTTTCTTTGAAGCTCAAAGGCGATTGGTCTCTGATGCGAGTTCCCATATGTAACAAAGTGATTTGACTGAAAGGGTAACTTCAATATATTCAAATATGCATTAGAAACTGTAAAATAAAATGACATAAAATGAAAAAAATAAACAGATGAAATTTCCAAGAACCTGGCACCACTGCAAACTAGATTTCTAAAGACTTATGCTTTTCATCCCTTTTTTGTCATGGACAGTAAAACACGGTGTTTGACGGTGTTTCCTCACCGTTGCAAAGCAGGGGATACTATGAAAGCAGATCAAAGTCATCTATAATCCACTGGCTGATCTTACAGGCCGTAATAATAATAATACATGAAATCAATAAGAAAGCCAATGTCACTAGAATTTATCATTCATACTCCGTACTGGCCTCCTCGCACCTTGGATTATATCCATCATTGCAAATATAAACAAATTCAATACTCTATCAGTTGTTACTCTGTTTAGAGTCACAATTCATCATTGCTCTTGACGTTATTACCAAGCCTCCCAGCCATATCCTCTGCATTGTCCCTCACGGAGCATCTCTGCCATGGCAATTAAATCCGTCTTGCTGCTGTGGCAGAATCTGCGTTCGAGCAAAGATGCCTGATGTACATTTGATAGTGAAGGCTCAGCAGTAAAGAGAGGATAAAGGGACTCCAGATCAAGCGTAAAATTACAGATGGTGGCCCTGAAATACATCAAGAGATGGTAAATGACTGTCTTTCTGCACTCGACCTGCGTCATACCTCATTACCTTATCAATGAAATGTGCCTCAAACATTGAAAGAAATGCAATATTTCTCATTTTATTTTCATAACAAGCAAGCTTAATGAACAAGCTCTTTAAACTTTAGCTTTTGTTCACTAATTAACTTTAATCTTAATCAGGTCTATAGTGGAATGCAAATAAATAAAAGGTTCTTTACTGAAATCCAGTTACATGAAAAACCCTTAACCTCCACAGAAACTTTCCATTGCACAAAAGTTTCTTTACAGTGGAAAACTATTATTTATCTGTCACCCACTTACATTGTACACTGGAAGCAACCGGTTTCAAGTTCTATATAATAGTTAAACACACCATGTACATCTGTATTTAACATCAGTGACACAAGCCTTGTTCACCGTGGCAGACATGAGAGCTTTGAAAGTCCCCGTTTCCCTATTAAGACGCCATTCATAAATGTTACTATGGCTGCAGGTCATGAACGTGAAACATTTGACTTAATTTGCCACATAACGCTTCGCTCCTGAGACTACGCAGAGCAATGTGTTCACTTAGAGCAGCGTATGAAAAAATGAAAAATGTCACACAGCTAATGCGCACGGACGTGAAGCTAAAGCTCAGCCAGTTAACTTTTACACCTTGCCTTTGAAATCTGTTGGTAGAGGAACAGCAGCTTACAAGATCTGTCCATCATAAAGAGGGATCAAAGAAAGCCCAATGTGATACACGGTGAGGAATTTCGATAGCTCTTCTGCGGAGAATCCTGAGAAAACAGAACAAGTGGATCAGCAGTGTAGCTCGTAAGTGTATGTTTAAACGGGTATGCACTGTTTTCTACTCAGACTGGTAATACTTTTGTCATTGTCATTTTGACATTGACATTTTTGCCTCGAGCTGACGTGGAAGGTTTTATTGTTGTTGTTTTTTTTGTCAGTGATTGTCCCATGCTGACTGTTTAGCTAATGCTGCAATGCAGATCTATATAAACATGCTTTAGGCTTTGGCAGGATCTTGACAGCACTAGGCTATAGTGACATTACCCTCAGGAGTTTGGAATGTGGAAGTACATTGACTACATTTTGTTCTTATAATGGGAAGTTTTAATAACTGACACAAAAGTTGTTCACAGTAAGAATATTTAAATAATAAATTACGCAAGAATAAAATATAAAAGAATAATACTAACCACAGGCTACGTTCACATAGTCTGTATAAACAAAACATGTAGGGAAACAAAGTTTTCTATTTTCACAATAACAGTGAGAATAACATCTGTACCCACCAGTGACATTTATAATAGTATCAGAAATGTCAAGTTGGATCCCATTCACTTAAAAAAAAAAAAAAAAAAAAAAAAAAAAAAAAGCTGTTTTACCAAAATACCAAATTTTTATTTGATTTAATTAATAGAAGTTAATTGATAAATTAAATCTATTTTAATTATGCTTATAATGTATATAATTATGCATTATGTTTAAAAGCATCCTCATTTTAAAGCATTTTTACACCAGTGACCAAAACTTTAAACAGTACTGTAGCTTTCCAGGTAGGTTTTTTGAAGAATCTTGGAGACGTTGCCACAGTTCTTCTGGATTTAGTCTCACATTTGTTCATGTTTGCTCAGTTTACTTCATGTCATTCCAGACAGACTGGATGATGATCAGATCATATCTCTGGCTGTTGTCGGACTCCTTGTGCGGACAATAATCACTGCATTATTACAATTAATGACAAAAATAATGTTCACTTACTTTTTAATTGTCATCAAAGAAACACGCTTTCTGCCTCCATAACGTTGCAGTTACAGCACTTGCCAGCAGGGGATAACCGTCAAAGCTAACCAGTCAAACCCTAACCCCTGATGCTCACAGCACATTCTTAAATGTTCCTTGTTGGAGGTGCTGTGGGCCGACAGTGTGTGAAGGCATCCAGTTAGATAATCTGGTGTGATTACATTCCATTTTCCCAGCAATTTTCTCTACAATGGCTTTCTCGCATCTAATAGTGTCATTTCACCACGAAGGTCAGATGTGGAATTTCCAACCTGTGAAACATTGTGCCAGACATAATGAAGATAACATGTACATCCCTCTGACACCGTCTTACAGCCTTCATGTTGTAAATACATATAGCAAATACGTTTCAGGAATTCAGGTGTCATTATCTCTGTAGTGATAGGCTTGTACCCTATGCTGAGGACATATACTGTGGTATAAAACATGACAAACAAATAAATAGATAATATACTTTTGCGCATATAATGTAAAACTCAGTGCTTAAACATAAGCACAAATACATGCCCAGTGTTAATAAGACTTTAAAGATAAGTGATTTAGTTCAAAAATATATACGTTTTGTTATCCTGGTTGCTCTACACATCCCAATAGCAATCACTAAAGCCCAGTTCAGACTACTTTTTTGTTGGTTACGACAGTCACTGTGCCAGATTATGTGATTTTAAAATCCTAAAAGTCTTGTTGCTTTATAAATAATACATGTTGCTCCCTGAGCATTCTTCACCTACAAACTGGAGTGCATGAAGAGGACGGTCAAAGAGAATTGAGGTAAAATAGTTTTTCACTGACCCTTTACACTCTGTAGTGGTAATCCCTCAAGAAAACATAAATGCTGGGGTATTAATGCCATAGCTCTGCGAACATTGCTTCCATCGTAAAATTACACCTAGCAGGACCAATACGGTTTCGTTTTGGCTTGTTTGAAAGCTTGCCGGAAGGTTCTGCTCCTGAGCTGCTATTGGCCTGTGTCGTAGCTGAGACGGAACTTGTCGTATATGACAGGGGAAAAAAAAATTAAACATGCTAGATTTACTGTGTTGACGTCGAGAAGCGTTGCAGACATGCCATCGGTTGTCGTGCACTTTGACACAATACAAGATTATAAAGCGATTGAACGGTGCATCCCGACACCCATTGTCATTTACAAATGCCCCCAAAAACCTACATCAAGCTAAAATTGTGTAGTCTAAACAGGGCTTAAATTAAGTGGTCTACATTTACTTAGGTGCACTTATATCACCTGTTGAAACCATCGGACCACAAAATGTTTGACGAATCAAAATGTCCAGTCTGAACATGATAGGCTGTCCTGCCTGCCTGTCAAATCTGTAAAGGTGCTATGCTTTATTACTGGTGAATGAGACAGGATCAGGTCATCTGACAGCATTGCATGTAACCCTCCACCAATGGTGTCCCTTATCATGGCGATTAGTCTGCCTGAGAGCATTCATCATGTGTTTTGGAGGAGGCATGGCTTTGCAGAGTGATTACACAGGGAGGGTGGGGATCTTGCTATTTTAAAGATAGCTTGCTATTTCTAGCATTTCTGAAATCATCTACCATACCTTAAGCTTAAAGAAAACAATCCACTAATCAAAATCTGGCTCAACAAAACAACAAAAGCATTGTTTACATTAAAGTTTGTAAAGTGCAGAAGCATAAAACATTATTATTTTTTTGACTAACTGGAATCAAACTTGTATGCAGCACTACATACAAGGGAGACTGTGGTTCTTTGCTTTCCCTCATTTCTCAGCGTGGGACCTCACAGAGGTCTAAAATTCCTGGTTAGAATTATTTATATCAATGGCAGTTGCTCGCCTGGCACATTTCTTTAAGCATGTGACCTGATATCTTCCATCTTTGTTTCAGGTGTGCTTGATTCAGGATACAATTTTTCTAGAGTAAATCATCTGAGCCGGTAATTCCATGTGACTGATTATTCTATATTACAACTGCTTGCAGCAAACAGGGAAAAACACAAGTCTATTTCACGCCCCCATAAGAACCCCCAAAAACCGGTCACTGGTGAAACATCTTCTGTAATACAGTATAATGATTTTCTGATTTATATGCTTGCAAATATATATTTCCAAAATATGGTATGTTGTGAAACGAGAACACTTTTTTTTTTTTGCCACTTAGGGGGCCATTCTCACAAAATGTTTTTTACCATTCCACTGTGATACTTTCCCATTGTTTTTCTCAACACGCAGATGATGGACATCTTTGACTCTCCTCAAACATTTTTTGAAGTGTCTCATGCTTAAAACAGCAATCTAAAAATGCAACATCATAAAAAAGATGCTGCAAAAGACCAAAGAAGCACAAGATAAACGCACAGCTTTTAAAAAATAAATAAATAAAATAAAATAAATAAATAAAAAAGACCTTGAGATCTTGCTTTTTTTTTTTTCTCCATTCACTGCCTGCGTCTTGTGTTTTTCAAAGCAAAAAAGCGCAGTCTGTGTGAATGGCCCAAAATGTTGTAGCCATGGTCATGGCGTCTTAGTTTATGGTTATAAAAATAAACCCAAAAAGACCAACCGTACAGTACATTACTGTAAGTTGAGCATTTTATGTTTGCTGTAAGTACATCTCTAAGTGCTATCAGTGTGGCAACATTAAGATCTTCAAAAAAAAAAATAATAATTTATACAAATGTCTTTATACAACAGACCTGCTTTATTTGATTTATTGTTTTAGCAAGTGATCTATATAAATTAATTCCAATAGAGTTTAATGTTAGCATGTTCGCATAAAAAAATAAAATGGTTTAATATATCTCTTTCTATTAAACGAAACGCATGTCACACAAATACATTTCAAATAATAAAATAATAAATGTGTAATTTCATAATAAGTTTCAGTGTTATATGGAATGCTACTGCAGTTGTATTAATAATAAAAAAAAAAAATTACATTTTTATAACGCTTTAGAATTAGCGCTTTCCTAAATTTTTGATTCCTTAAAATATAGCCTTCATAAACAGCTGACTAAATTTTAAGAGCAGAGCAATTGATTGCTGGTGCCAAGAACTTCATGCAGAACTTTAAAACACCCAATTGAAAACACACTCACTTGGGTGTTTCTGTTTATAACTGTGACTCATACATTCTGGTTGTCTCTCCAAAGAACATTAATAAACCCTTAATACTTTGACCGGACACACACATTAATTGCAGGAATTAAGTAGTGTTGTTGCAGGCAGTAGTGGTCTCTAAATTCCTCCTTTGCTTCTTAGGAGTGTGGTGGGGAGGGGGGCATCTGATTTATTGTTCAATAAAGCCAAGACCTGTTTTGCTCAATTAGCTCTATTTATCGGAGTAATGGTATTTTACTGAGTCTGCCCTTCCCCTTGCTAGTCTCGTAGTCAAGTCATTTGTCAAATAAACAGGTGTTTATTCGTATGCTGTGCACCATAGCAAAAACGGA
>JAUMHP010000048.1:15271649-15291939 GCA_032361065.1 Enteromius trimaculatus | reverse complement strand
CAATGATGTTACTAAGAAACCAGTAATGAGAACGCCCACTAGTGATGTCATCGTCAGCCTCTAGCGACATGTAGCGACAGAAGTTGCTCCTAGTGTGAACGGGGCATTAGTGTGCAGAGACTTCTTTCAAAAAACATTTAAAAAAAAACCTGACCCCAAACTTTTGAATGGTAAGTCTTCTGAAGTCATATTGCAAACTTTGTGTGAGGGGGGGGGGGGGGGGGGAAATAAATAAAAAAATAATAAAAGAATATATAGATATATATTTATTTATTTTAGATATATAAAACTAGGAGACAGTTTGGCCCTTTTTTGTGCCCAAAGCTCATTATCAAAATGTGTTTAACAAATAACAAATGCTGATTTACAGTCGAATATGTTATTCATTTTGACAAAAGGAATAATTTACGATGCATAATGACTTCCCTACACAAATGTGCTTCTTGTATTCAGAAGAGCTGAAATGTAACAAACAAAAACGCCCATACAGGATCATAACAGTATGAGGATGAGTAAATAATAACTATATTGGCAGTACTGTGTGAACAACTCCTTTAAAAGAAGCAATAGAGAAACACTCAAGCATGACAACTCATACCCATTTCTAACACACAGTGTTAGCCAATGAATCCACCAGCCCCAAACCCAATGGAATGGCTAATATGAATGGGAAATATTGAAAATTCTGAAGGTGGATGGGTGCATTTGAGCATGGATTATCTTCACTCAAACCGTGAAGCTCATCCATTCACACACTGATTGACGTCTGCATTAAACAAGCCTTGTGTTTCAAATAATGAAACACAAGACACTGAGTACATTTAGAGTTCAGCCTATTCATCATGAACACTTCTGCTCAAAATATTTCAGATTAATTATTAGCACTACACACACTGTTCTTCAAGAGAGTGCTATAGGATCACAGAATGATTCAAAAAACAAGCAGCACGTTTATTGCCCGCCTCAAGATAAGTGTCTTTCATCTAAACCGGATTGTTTACCATTATCCTACCGGGAAATCTATTGTTCTCTTGATCTCAATACAACATTAGGTTCATTTTTACAGCAAAGCCATTGTTTCTAAAGTGTTACGTGTGTTCTAGCTACTCACAAAGCACCACGTGAAACAGGGACACATCAGCGGCACTGATGTGTGAACAACATTGGTTTTGTTGTTATTGTTTAGCAGCACATACGTGTGGTGGTTACTTTAGCTTGCTGCACGTCCAGAGCTCAGGCTGGTTTGGTGCTGGCTTTCAAACCAAAGAAAAAATGCACAAATTACAAGGAAACAGTGTCAGAGGTTGCAGTCATTCTGCCACTATGTGTGCAGTAAATCTTGGCGGAGGTTTGAAATACCTGTATTCACAGAAGGTATCATCATTTATGCCCTGGGACTCCAAGTCGGGGTGCAGGTCTTCCTTTTCTTTCACTGAATCAACACAAGAGAGCATTGTAAGCTTATCTGTATCTTTTGGATATATGTATATATTATAATATCACTCCAGTCTTCACTGTCACATACGGTACTCCCTTTCTATTCTAATATACTGATTTGGTTCTCAAGAAACAATTTCTTATTACTATCAATGCTGACAATAGTTATGCTGTTAATATGTTTGTATTATTATTATCTTTGTTTCAAAAGATATTAACATTTAAAACAAACTAAATAAAAATTATTTATTGCATTTACTGTAAAAAATGACGATATCTTCAAGACATGCTATAAATATGCTAACCTTAAATTACCTTTAAATACATAAAGCTAATTTGAGGTTAGGCTGCATAACTACATTTCATACCAGCTGTTCCATTACCTTTTTTCTCATTCATTAAGTTTAATATTATTGAAATTGTACTGCATCAGCAAGCACATCACAAGTTCATGTGTGAATATATAAATGAACAGAACTGACTCATGCTGTTTCTGAACAGTAATTAGAACTTTCACAGTTGTAAAGGTTACAGTGGTTTAGAAGATCTAGTTTGAAATGCAACCATGTTATTGGGTAGAACCTTGAATCATACCCAATTTGCAGCCCCCAATGATGTGCAAAATGTTCTAAATATAAATGCATTAACACGTTCCATGTGCTGCTGTGATGATAGAGCTGTGAATTTGATATATTTGTTTTTCCATCTTACCTTCTGTGTGTGTTTTTTTACTTAGTTAAACCCCTCTGGCTTTTTTATGCTTAAAAGAAAATCTCCAGACGGTTTGTTAGGGTTCTCTGGCTGCCATTTACCCGATTTGGCTAACATTCACAAAAGAATTCTGCAATTTTCCCCAGCAACTGATTGCCCCATTGTGTGAGAGAATACCTGAGTACTTTCCGCCTTTATTTCGGTTCACGAAGCAAGCTATGAGCACTATGAGGGTGAGCAGAGCTATGGCACACATGAGCCCGATGAACCAGCCCTGGTTGGAGATGCCTCCATGAATACTGGCCAGACCTGCGAGAGACAAACAATCTCTTAGTTTGACACTTCACTGAATGTTGACATCCACCGAGAACACCTGTAGATGACTACTGTAAATGAAAAACACCAGGCAAACTCTAAAATGGAAATGTGCAGATATTAATATTCAACTGCCAGACCGTACAGTATGTCTAATTAATCAACGGCAGAGGCTGATAAAGCATAATTCCTTTTATCAGTTCCACAGAACACATGCTCTGGGATGGACATGAGGCACACCACGCATGATCATTTTATCACAGGATGTTGCTCGCACTTTTGATGAGATGGGAAAGGAAGAGACAAAGACGATTTTTGCTTTGCATTTCTGTTATCTCAGAGACTACGTTCCCCTCACCTTTGGCACTGGTCTTGATAACATCTTCAAAAATACTAGAATTATCAACCCAGCTTTTAGTCATAAGACGCACTGTGTATTCAGTCCCAGGTTCGAGCCCTTCAATGATGTGGAAAGTCTTAGAAGAATTTAGCGCATCGGAAATCGTCCAGTTACGTTCACCTACAGGATGTATATAGTAGGTGAAGTGGTGTTAGTATACTAAGAAATCTCTACTATTTGTACACATAATTATACTGTATATGGGGTAAGTGAACAATTATTATGGATGCCAAATTACATTGCCATTCCATCAAGATTACATTATGTAATTTACTAAAAAAAGGACAGCCTTAATAATTACATTTTAAACATCTATACTATAAAATAATTAGATAGAAAGATTGTAAGTCTGTGATAGGCTACACAAAGAACTAATAAACTATTTTATTTTTGTGATTCAGTTTACTCATTAAACTAGACAAACCTCAAGGTTTAATTTACAAAAACAAGGATAGAGAACAGTAAGAAAAGCTTACGGTTGTTCATAAAGGCAACATATAACTCTGACTCCGTCTGTTCTGTGCGTGGAATCCAGCTGATATTTGCAAAGTTGTGACTAACTGAGGCGCTAATATTCAACACAGCTGAGAAAAGAGAGAAATGACAAAGAGGGTTAGTACTGTAAACGACACGAGTTGCTTGTTAGATGACTTGGTGGAGAAAGAGTCCTTTCTTTATATGCACTGTAATACATGAACTTTAATACACTGTAATGCATGAAGCAAGATATCACTTCAATGCAGTGCTGCTTATTGGCCTTGCTATATTTTTCAATTTCTAATGCATTATCAAGTTGTAATGCACTGCAAAAGAAAAAGGCATTGCAGTAAAGGCTCGTTCACACCAAGGAAGGTTATGAATCACATTCAAAATGAACATTAAATATATTGATAGCCAATCAGAAGTGCTCAAGCTTTAAAAATGGTAGTATGTGCTTATAATTAACATAATGATATTGTGCAATGGTGTGGATGCGAATGTAGTTATCGTTATCTTTTTCATTTTAGTTTGTTGTTCTTGGTGAGAACTGTCCCCAAACCTGTCCTAACCATGCATGAATCCAGAGATAAAAATAATAAAAGCTAGTTTCTACTATATGTAAAGTTCTGATTTTAAGTAGGTAGCCCCGCCCACAACAAAACTAATTGGTCCAAAGTACAGCAAAATATTTTGCATCTTCATGGCAACTTGGAATGATCGTAATCATATTAAAAATAATTAAATAAATAACAACTTGGAGTTTTTTTTACAATTTCGGATAAAATAATGTGCCACATAATACCCATAAAACCCTCATAATAACTAATTCATTATTGAATGAATTTTATTAGTATATGACATCATCTGGTAAAGTAAGAAACGCTGGAGCGTTCGAACTAATTCAAAGCAATTACCAGTTTGACAAATATTTTTTTCAGGAGCTCATAATTACTGTAATTTTGTCATGTGAACACTAAATGTGTTTTGATTGGCTGGTAGCTTGTTACATTAAAGAGCATTTTTACGTTCACTGTGGTCAGGCTAATTACTTGTCACTGGAAACCCGAGTGTCGCGGCTGGTTAGGACACAGCGTAAAGAAATGAATGTGATGGGGATGGCACAAACAAATGGTGGATCCTTAGATGATAGAATGGAATGCGGTTTAATTTCCATCAGAAACATAGCTGCGAGTCTTCTGTAATTAAATGACTAATTAATGACCTGAAATAATGATGTGCTCGTTACACTGGGTGAAATAAGAGGAAATAATAGGAGATAATTTTAGACAGAGTCGTAGAGTAATAATTACGCAGCCACCATTCTGAGAGCCGCAGAAAGACCTGAACACAGCAAACACTGTTTCTATTCAGGAAGCTACAAGTATTCGACTTGGACAATTGCTACCTACACAGCATGCCACCAGAGCTATATCAATCACAGATAACTTGTGTTTTCATCACCTTCAGGTGTAGCAATTAAGCAGACTGTTGTCTGCTGTCAAAACTCATTACCACACATCTCAATCACACAATACCTCTCCCTTTGGGCAAAACATGCAAATGGAACACATTTATTCTCAGGCTCTTTTCAGGAATTCATCTGCACCGAAGGACCGAGACTATCCTGCCCATCCCATCGCCCCATGCCTGAATGACATCCTCTAATCGTGATGCATTTCCATCCACCCTGTTATTGTAGAAATTGCGTTAATCATCGGTGCGGTGTGACACCTTTGCTTGACACAGAAATGGCACTATAAATATTGAGCGAGCTAGCTGGAGGTTTGTCAGTCCGCATCTGCCGCCACAGCGGGAGGGAGGAAAGCTCACGCCACACGTGTCCTGCAAGATTGGTCCCCAAAAGCCAGTTTTGTGGGGAAATGTAACAGCAGAATTTAAACCGCTTCCTCTTATCCATTTTAAATCCCCTTTTGAGTTTCATCAGCACTGCTCCCTGATAAGCCCCAGCAAATCAGACCTTGCTACTGCATCCATAAATACACCAATGTTTGAGGTCAGTAAGATTTTTATTTATTTACTTACTTTAAAGTAATTGGTAACACTTTATAATAACTACACGCTATGAATCATTAGTTAAGCATTAGTAAATAGTCAGTTCATCCTTTATAAACCATTGTTCCAACATTATAGTCATTAGTAAGCAGTTTATAAATACAGCTGTAAATGCCTAGTTCTTGATTTATAAGCATATCTAAATGTAAAAAGGAGATTTAAATGGTCAGTTATCTTCTTAACAGAAAAAAATAAACAACACAGAGGGATACAGTACTATTAATTTCAAGATGCAAAAAAATATAAAACTACACTTTTTTTTCTATGAAACTGAAGGTTTGTTTTTCATTTATCAAGTGTACAATTGTACAATTAAATTTTTTACATCTTGAAAAAATATGTCTGTGTTCTGTATCCCTCTGTGTTGTGTCTGTTTAACTTTGCTGTTTAAAAGATGAATTAGCCTTTACATCTGCTTTATAAATGCTTCACTTTAGATGAGCTCACAAAAAACATACGCCTGCTAACTACTAAATGCTTTATAAATACCTGACTTAATCATGAATTACAGCAGGAACACTGAACAACTATTATCATGTGTCTAGATAATACGATTAATTAATGTAAATTTAAATAATTTGTTAATCATTTACTTAGACTTTCTAAATGGTCTGACAACTCCTAGATAACTGGTTTGTAAATAACATAATAATTAAAATTATAAACTGATCATTAATAAAGTATGAAAATACAATTATTAAACATTATATATATATGCTCAAGAACAAGGCATTTATAGATGCACTTGTAAACTGTTTACTAATGCATAATAATTTTGGAACAATGGTTTGTAAAGGATGAAATAAATGCTTACTAATGCTTAACTAATGTGTAGTTATTATAAAGTGTTACCAAGTAATTAAAGGGTTAGTTCACCCAAAAATAAAATTATGTCATTAATTACTCACCTTCATGTCCCGTAAGACATTCGTTCATCTTTGGAACACAAATACACAGATATTTTTGATGACAGAAAGCCATCTGACCTATCATAGACAGCAACACAACTAAAATTATCATAGTAAACATACTAAAAACATCAGTAGCTCAACTTTGACACTAGGAGAATACTTTTTTTTTTGGCCAAAGAAAAAAAAAAAAAAAGTAATTTAACTCTACCATTCTTCTCCCATGACTTACATCTTCCACCACTAGAGAGTATCACAACGCATGTGCACGCTTTCCACCATAGGCGGAAACAGCTTAGATTACGTACATGCGTTGTATTGCTGCCTATGGCTCTCTGATATCATCTTAATTTGTGTTCTGAAGATGAACGAAGGTCTTATGGGTTTGGAACGACTTTTTGGGTGAACCAACCCTTTAATGCTTTATTCAGCATTCCGACAATAAAGACTTGAACTTTTTGCTTTATCCAAAATGATACCACAGTTTTCACAAACGTGAAAAACGTTTTCAACAGTGATAACAATAGGAAATCTTTCTCGAGCAGCAAATCAGCATATTAGGATGATTTCGGAAGGATCATGTGCCACTGGACTGGAGTAATGTTGCTGAAAATTCAGCTTTGTAAATTAAATTTCAATAAATAGAAAACAGCTTTAATTATATTTCACAAGGTTACTGTTTTTGCTTAGCTTAGCTTTGGGGATCATACTGTAAAATAGTTCTTTTAGAAATATTAAAAAAACAACCTTACCAACCCCAAACTTTTGAATGTTTACTGGCATAAAAAGCCCAATTAGTTTCTCATTTGTTCTTTAGAGACTTGTTTTTTGTGTGGTTTAGTACCTATAGAAGAAATAGTAGCATTAGCCACAGGGGAAACAGTGGATTTTCTTGTAGGAAATCGTGAGCCGGGTTTTCCTGGAAAAAAATATAGTATTTTTAAACGGTTTTAACTATTCTAAGGAAGTGATGTGGCTAAGAAAGAAGCAGCTATGTGATGTTCTAAACAAGGGGATGCTAAATGAAATACAGAAACTGTCTATTTTAGCTGAACCATAGCATTGTGCAAGAAATATTTTGAATGGATCGACAAGGTTAAATTGAATAAATTAATTAGTTTTAGCTACCAACAAAAAAGAGCAGATGACAGGTTAATACTGAGGTTTATCTAATTTAGCAACCTATACTGTCAGCTAGACTCACACAAGGACATGGAGAAAAAAAAAACCATTACACTTATATGAAAATGATATGATTACTCTAACATGAAAACATGCATTTTTAAGATAGAGTCATAAAAACAAAGCTACAATTTTATCTTCTAGTCTAGTGTGTTAGCTATTTCTAGTGCTAAAGAAAACAGAAGACTTCATACTGATGTTGAAAGAGGCCACATCTGTTGAAGCTGGCAAAACAAAAGCAATAAAGCAATGAAAAAGACATATTGCAAGGACGACAGAAAGACACTGAAATCACGACAACTTTAGTTCATAAGACAGCTTGTTTATAAGACAGCAGTGCCTGTTACCGAAGCATTAAAGCAAGAAAGCAATAGCATGAAGCTTGGAAAATTCCATTCCAAAGTATTTCAAAATATGATGTCATATTTTAAAATGTCGCACCAGAAATATGCAATTATTAAATTTTTTTGTATGTATCAGATGGAACCATGGTATGTGATATACACAGTAGGAGGAAAAAAAATGTCTTTTTCAAATCTTTCCAATAGTCAGAAAGAAGACATGTTTTGGAAGCAAAATCTGACAGGGTGTGGGAAAATAAATAAATAAAATAATTTACATGCAATTTGTATGTGCAAGGCACAAAAAACCATGGTGCTATAGTAACTTTATAGTTGTACTTTTTAAAATAAGGCCTTATCTATCATATGCTCCCAGTTGTACAAAAATGAAAGTGTATTTGAAATCAGCTGATTTTCTTGATGTATACTGGTCATGTTTAAGCGGTTGTTTCCCATTGACACATAAAGATATCTCCCCTCACATCAGAGCAGTCATTTGTTTTCTTGACTGTTTTCTATTACTCTGCCGAATATTTGAATTATGCCTTGGGATTTTCATCTCGATCATATTTCTTCCATAAACACAACTTCCTTACGAACCCTCTGCGAAGCGGAAATAAACAGCACTTTATCAACAATCTGCTAACTGCCGATGATAAGTACGGCAGCGTGAACCATTAATCATGATAAATGTGATGTGAATTTACAGTTGTGTTTTTTCTTTTAATATATTTTTTTGTTGTTGATTACCAACTTATTCCTACGTCTGTATTAATAACAATCCAGCATTTCCATCCCCAAAGGCAACATATCATTTCTTCTTCCTTTTTGCTGGCGAGCTTTTACCCTCGAATCAATAAGCGCTTGGTCTTCCAAGACAGTGATGAATGCAGCCCAGTCGCACACTGTTATGATATTGTTTAGCTATAAAGAAATGCTTAGATGGGCATATGAAAAGCTTGGTGAGAAGGGAGGTCGAAATAATGTCCCCTGCATTCGCCGGGTCGATGCCCATAACAACGGCAACTTGGTCATCCATGTTAGAGCGCCAGATTCCCTCCCCCGAGACACCCCCACCCCTGAGCAGCTGCTGCCCGTACTCACTCGCTTCGGGGACAGTGGTGCGCTCCTCGCTGACAGCTGGTCCGCAGCCCACCCGTGTGCAGCCCTGTAGGTAAAACTTGTATTTGCTCAGTGCTTCCAGATCCTGGAGGGGCAGCTTATTGTTGTCAGCAGAGATGTTGAGGGTCGTCAGAGGACCTAGTTCCTCTGTGTCATTTACTAAACAAGAAAGGAAAAAGAGCATACACGTCAATGCCATATTAGACATATTAGAATCTATTGATGATCACACACATTGTAAACTTAAAAATAAAGCTGTGCAGCAAAGCGGCATGTGTTCATCATGTGTTATGGTTGGTCGCTCAGGTGGACTGGTAGCAGGAAGGCCATGTCATTGAAATGTCAGATGTGTTTAGTCAGCCAGAGGTCAAATTCAGTGTTTTTTTGGGGGGGTTTTTCGTGACACAGACACAGACTGACAGATTGCACTGGGATTGTCACAATACCCAGAATTTGATAGTGGACGACAATAAGGTTACCACTATACTACTGTATGACCTATGGTATGATGCAAAGTATGTTTTTACATGGTGGACTATATATGCAGTTTTTCCAAGCAATTAATGGTAAACAGTCAGTAACAAGGAACAAAGAAACAAATTAAGACTAAACACCACAGGTGAATAATAGATATTGTCACACAACTTTTTATTTTGTATTGCAAATTTCCTGAAAAAATTATCTTTAATTAAATCCACTAATTTGCATACAATACACTCCCACGACAGAAATCTGAACATTGGATGAAGCCAGGTTCGAAATATATTTTCACCATATTTTTAAGGGGGAAAAAATCAGGCAAATGATTTACTTACCGTCTGCAAAAACAAGAATATAACTGTGAATACAAATTTGAAAAGTGGAAATTACTGGCTCAGTGAATGAGAAAATCTGTTATTTTAAGAAACCAGCCTTTAAAGTTATGTACTGTAATTGAAATCGCAAATAGACAAAGTGTAATAAAATAAACACTTAAATGTGTAATTTCCACTAGTTATGCTATGGTAGCAAAATAACCCCAAATCTCTAAATTGAGTATAGCATGTAGACACAATTTTAAATATTCTGACGCAAACCAGCTTATCGCTCTCTCTCTTTTTTGCTTTCACTTGTGACAAACCGCTTGTGTTTGCATTAATAACCCTGCCAAGAACTGCAGTTGACCTTTCACGCATCACAGCAAGGGACGAGCGTTATTTACAGATGATGCACACACATAAGTATGTGTGCATTTGAAAGCAGCCGTCAGTCAGTCAGGCAGGCAGCATTTGCGTACCGAAATGGGTACTTCCAATTAAAACATCATTTCTTATGCATGTGCTGATGATGTGTTATTGAGCTATTATGCTAATGTTGTGTAAACACGTTTGGGTCTGCACTGCAACGTGTTCTGCAGTCCCCCATTCCTTCAAATAATTCCCAAAAAGTCTGTCAAAAATAAATAAATAAATAAACACTATTTCTGAATACTCCATAAGAAATTCACAGTGTGAGAATTGTTAACTCTGTGCGATTTCAGCGTAGTTGGATCTGGCTGCGGGCCATCTGTGCAGTGGCTCTTTAATCCCAGTTGCTATTTTCCATTCGACGGGTACAGCTGTGCACTCTCTCGCCAGCATTTTACACACCACTTTCTTCAAGGGGACTTCAATGAGCCCACTTCAAAGGGAGCACAATGGTTCTAGCAAGCTCTCCTGATGAAAACGTTGCTTCTTTTAATACGCAACCTGACACTTGGCCTCAATGATCAGCCGCAGCATCAAACACAATTAGCTGACGAGGCCTCCCAGACTGTATGCATCATAATCAGCTTCGTCATCACTCCGGCTGGGATCTGGTTGCGTGTTGAGAAGTGCACATGCCCAGCCTGGTGTTGTGATACGATGTGTGTAAAACAGCGTAGGGTCAGCGTGAGAAAGGGGGTCTGGTATACCAGTTCACGAATGTCTTTGACATGAGCACATTGCAATACCTACAGTATGTGCAGGGATCGTGCAGACAAAGGTTTCCCAGACTGGGAGGTTTGTAAAGGTTTGTAAGGGAACTGCAGGGATTTCGGGAAGGTGAATAATTCATTAAACCATAAAATTCTAAATTTAAAACAAATACATTCAAAATAAATTGCTTACTAGAAATACTTTTATTTGTTTAAACTAAGTGACACCATGTTAATAAAAAAATAATATTTAATTTTATTCAAAATCTCAGGGTGGTAATTCAATTAAACATTTTAGGTTAAAGAGGTGACAAAAACTTTGGCAGTCCTTGGTACAGACAATGAAAAGACCTTATATTTCTTTAAAAAAAAAAAAAAAAGGGAAACCAATTTGTCAAAACATTTCTCCTTGGGGCATAAAATGTTGTGGGATAGAACACTGTAAAACTTATTAGCTTTGTGCATGTACATTAATTCATTTTTCTTTTATTAAAATGTCTTTCAAAACAAGATTTTTTACTAAGTTAACTTTTTAATAATTTTTTTAAATATATTATATAAATTTGCTTTCTTGTTTCAAGCATTTTTAGAATTTTATTTAACTAAAAATAAATAAATAATAATTAAAAGTCGTAGTATTAACGAGGTTTGAGTACTGATGATGCTTGCATGCTACTGGTTTATAGTAGTATAGTAGTGTGGTTAGCTATAATTATTCTTAATCTTTCCATTACACTTTTATTATCGGAATCTATATCTTATCTATATAAAAAAAACATGATATTTACAGATATGCTTTACAATGTTTTGCTTTTCCCCACAGTTCATCACTTACCTCTTAATACGATGTGCATTGTTAAACCACTATGTTTATGTAATCAGGAGTGTTTCTCACTGTAAATCCTAATTAAAACCAAAGCATACTCTAATGACATGCAGTAAATAGCTGTTTAATTCACTAGTGTGCCTTCAGTTCGATATAACAGGACCTGTATAATAAAAAGAAATAAGCAAATTGAGTGAGGCAACTTTAACAAGTCAAAGTAATTGTTTCCCATAAATCATTTAGCAAATATACAACTGTATCTTATTGAGGTCCTGTGCGGTTATTTTCGTAATACTGTAGTCTCTGTTGAATTTAGGATGCAGCTGACAACCCTAAAGTAGGTGGCACAACAATATCTCCTAGTGGTGAGACGTAGGCATCACTCGATGTAATGAGACACAAACCATCAAAGAGCACTTTGCTGTTTTTGTATGTCCAAATCCGCATCTCCATCACAGTGAACATTTTAAAACAGGGCAATAGCTTTTTTATGTTCTGAAGTAGGCCTTTAAGTCACAAGGGTTCTACAAACCATCAAGGCAAATCCAGTGGTTTGTGGTTTCACTGTAGAATCGCTGTAATGACCAGTATTGCTGCTGTGTGATCGGCCACGCCAGCAATGAATTTCAGTCATAAAAGCTGTTTACTCAAACCCCAGCACATAACCCTCACAGCGAGATGCAGACGTTTATACTGAAAGTTATGAACAAAATGGAAATGCAATGTCCACATACTTAGCTGATATTGGAGGATGTAGCCAATTATGACTCCATTTGCGTCAACCGGAGGAGACCAGGTCAACGTGACCTTGTGTTTCTGGATGTTTGTAACACTGAAAGCAGCTACTTGACCAGGAACTAAAGGTAGGGAACGAAACAAAGAGTTGACAGCTATATTAATAATTTAAAGGAACATTTAACACAAAAAATGGCCATTATTATTCATTCCAAAACTTTATGACTTTCTTCTGTGAAAAACATCCTCCTCTATATCAAAGGTCTTGCATCTCATTTGCATTTCCAAATATTCAAACTACTGTCACTAAAATGTTTACCTGACAAACCATTTATGCGACATGCATCCGGTCATCATTTATCTGGCTGTCATTAACAAGTGCATGACGCAAGTTAATGACCAAATGTGTTGCTGCAGATGCAGATAAACTGAATAAACATAATTTTCATTACTCAAAGTCCTTTATTTAAATCTCTCTACTTAAATGTAGGTCTCACTTCATGATTGTAGTTTTCGAATACTTTTTTTTTTTTTTTTTACTTTTTTTACATACTAGCCATGTGCTCAGATTTGCAACATACTACAATTTAGGACACAACAATTGTAATTTTGAATACTATTTAGTATTAAAATATGCAAATTGCGTCTTTCTAAGTAAGCTGAAGGCTGAAAAACACTATACAAATTTTTAAATCAGAACATATTTTACCATAACATTAGGCTTCATACACTTGTTGACTTCAGACATGATTATATAGCACAACTTGGCATCACACTGTATAATGACTGTGGATTACATACTACTAGAATTTTCAAAAACAATAAACTTATAGAAACATGACAAAAGGAAGAATGTGTCGCCTCAAAAAACAAATGTGTTTGATATCCTCTGACTGGACAGATAGTCTGCGGCTAATAAAAAGTCTGAATCTGTGCCTGAAGTACATGATGCGATTTTCTATGAAATCTGTCAAATCCAACTGCCCAAAATCTGCAGACTGGCTCTGACTTTCATCAACTAGCATCTACTCATCCTGACTGCAAATCAGGGGAAAACCGTGCAAAAGCCTTAACCTCACAGAACCAAATTTATTATGTTTGACTCAGGTGTTCACACACGTCCTCTCCTCACTCACCTCCCTCGGGTGTTTTGAAGCTGACCG
The DNA here is from genome assembly GCA_032361065.1 of Enteromius trimaculatus. Lineage (NCBI taxonomy): Eukaryota > Metazoa > Chordata > Actinopteri > Cypriniformes > Cyprinidae > Enteromius > Enteromius trimaculatus. Next base: position 15,278,310 of record JAUMHP010000048.1, on the reverse strand, counting down.
GATGACTTCCAGGCCCGTTTCCTCTGCTGTTAAAGGCCATGACAATGAGGCTGTATTCAGAGAACGGTCTAAGCCCTGTGACCACCGCATGGTTCCTCTCGCCCGAGAATGTCAATGTGTGTTTGTCACCATGGGCTTTCTTTGAATCCAGCAGACTTCGCAGCCTCCAATAGCTTATCTATAAGCACAAGAGATTAGATCAGTCCATAGGTAGTACAGCTGATGGGTAAAATAACACCAACGATTAAAGCTTTGACAGCTTACGGGGGAAACAAGAGGTCAAAAAAGGGGTCACTGGCCTTTAAACCACGGATAAAAAGCAAAACACATGTTGGTACAGAATTACCCTGTAGCCCCCCAGATGTCCATTGAGTTTGTCCTTGTGAACATGGTCCCATTTGACCTTCACCATGGTGTTGTTCATCACATCTATGGCTACATCCCCTGGAGCAGCCGAAGGGACTATGGACAAATCACATGCAAATGAAATATTACAAATAGCTCTATAGCTGCTTTCAAATTACATCAAGATAAAGCCAGTGAATTAGATTCAGCTATATCCATGAAATAAGGACCAAGAAATGTGGTGTAATTTTGTGGGTAATCATGGGAAAAACTGAGGCGGGGGTAATAGTTGTTTATGTGGAGTTATGGACTATCATATTGTTTTTATGTTTTGTAACTACATTTTGTTATCAAACACTCGGCAAATTGCATACACAACAATGAATTACCATACACAATCTAAATAGTCTATTTAAACAATATACTACATTCACAATCTCGCAGAAACTATATAAGACACTTGCTAATGGGAAGAGATTTGATTATAATGGAATAAAACCTAATAAACATCAGTGTTGGAGAAGCAACACTGACAATCTACCTTGCCAAGCTATGCTACATGTAATTTATTTTTCCATAAACAGCTGTAGAGTAATATTTATGTTGTTCTGTTAAAAAAAAAAGACCATTTTATGATTCATACATTTTTACCTTTTTTGTATCATACCAATAGACTGTATTAAATTAAAAAAGTCTTAAATTATTGTGGTGACACTTTATTTTAAGGACCAATTCTCATTAGAAGCTAGTTGCTTATTAGCATGCATTTATTAGCACATAACAATACCTTATTCAGCATGACCATATTGACTTAAAACTCTTAATTAATAGTGAACGTGTTTCCTATTCTAAAGTGTTTAGACCAGAATTGAACCAGAACCAGAATTGTAAACACAACGATTATAGAATAAGAAAATAAGTGAAAACTCTGCCATACGGGGGATTCAGACTGGTGACTCATATTTTGAATGTGGTCATTTACTGTACATTAACGGTCCAAATGAACTGAATCACAAGAATGCTTTAAAGCAGCATGGCCAAAACAGCAATTTAGCACTAATTCGCTAGTTTTAGCTAATTCGCTAGTTTTAGTCCCTCCCCAACACTGTGCTAAGATAAGAGAGAAATGAAAATAGAGTTAGAGACTGAGAGAGAAAGGGAGACTAAACTAATCACACACTGCACAGAGACGTAGTGACCTGAGATAACATCGGGAGGGCAACTCCAAAAGAAAACTGAAGGCAAGAGAATAATTATAGCCACAAATGTAAATAGCTCATAGCCATGATAACATTTCATTTGTTAGTCTACAAAGACTCTGAGTGAGGAAATCGCTCCCCCTTGTGCAATTTAATATCCTCAATAAGGCAAAACAAATCGGCATATCAGTGCAACTGTTTGGATATTGTGTAAAGGCAAGATGGTATTTCATCAGCGTTTTCTGCCCTCTAGGTTTGTTGATATTCTCTTCACACATGTACTGCACTTTGGCTAGAGGGGGGTGGGTGTTTCCGTTTACAGGCAATGCTTATTTGCAATGTAACAAGAGCCTTACAGAGAAAGAAAAGGTTAGAAAAAAAGAAGAAGCGTCTTTCAAAATCTTCACCTGCTTTGTATGCTCTTAAAGGTAAACATGCACAGTTCATTGACAGTGAGTGAAATGTCAGTGGTATTGGCTTATTTGAATGCATGCTCATCTCCACAGCTCAGACACAATAGAGGTTCTTCCTACTTACAATCCTCTCCTGAGTACGCTGTTATTATTTTGGGGTCCGGACCCCAGCCCGCGTGGTTCTTGGCCTGAATTTTGATCTCGTAAAGAACGAACGTTGGGGTGTTTTTAACCAGAAATGAGTGCCTCTTCACTATGTGCTCCATCCAGTCCTCTCCGCTGCCTTGTCTTCTGTAGCTCACTTTGTACTCCAGACCAGGCCCGTTGTGTTCAATAGGTGACAGTGGCTGTGACAGGAGAACAAAAGAGCTCAGTAAGTTGACAGGAAACAGTAAATCAAAGGAAATAGCATTTAGTTCTCAAACACTTGGTGTTTTTACTGTCTCAGCCTCAGAGGGCATGCTCATAGACCATTTGTTTAAATTTAACAGGAATTTACCATTAACCATTTCACGGGTTTTTACCGTAGCATTTTCACTGTTTTTTACAGTGTTTTACACTGGTTTTTGTAGTTTTTTTTTTTTTTTTTTTTTATATGTTGTACGTCTGTTGTTTCAAATAGAGTTGAAATAGAGAAGAAATAGTATGTATTAAAGGGGTCATATGATGCGGAAAAAAAGTACTATGTCATGGTAATCAGTAATTATGTCCCCACTGGATGCAACATATGCCTCTTTAGTAATGTGTTTTATTGTTATGATGTCATAGCGCCAGAATGCGGCATCACATTGTGGTAAGAGTCTTAACATCACAGTCACAGTGAACTGGATAGCTGGCCAATCAGAGCACGCCTAGTTTTTTAGAACAATGAGCTTTGGACAAATCAACCTGTTTCAGGAGGCGGGGCTTAGAGGAGGAACAAAAATGTACAGTATGTGGAAAATAATGTGTTTTTTGCACCTTAAACCACATAAACACATTGCATTACACCAAATACACACACAAAAACATATTTTTATAACCATCATATGACCCCTTTAAAAACAACTCTATAAACACTATATCTTTAAAATAAATAAATAAATAAATAATTTAATTTATTCCAGTCATGGCCAGTACAGTCATTACTCTAGTCTTCACCAAACTTTCTGAAGTCATATTCAATAATGGGAATTTTGCTCAAGAAGCATACATTAATGTTTGCTTAATATTCCCCAAACTTTTTATTCTTCACTGTTTTCTTTTTTTCATTTTTATAATTAATTGATTTCATAATTCTTTTTTGTCCATGCAGGTCTATTAAAGTGGAAACTTGTGCAGAGTGTTCAGTGCTGATATACCTGGTTAACTGTCAGCGATATTTCATCATGTCAAACACTGTAACAATTGACTTTTATTAGCAATGCTCTAACAGCTAACTATGATTTTACAATCATCTTGCCGCCAAGACCAAACGAAATGCAATTATTCATTAACATCCACCATTAACAATGAGCTTCCTCGTAATTCTAGAAATTACGGTGGTCAAGCAATAGCTCAGAAACTGTAAAAGAGTTTCACCTTTATGTGAAAATCTAAATTTATGTGTCCCATTCCTTTTACTTTTCAATCAAAGGCTCACTCTGAGCTCCTTTTGATGGGAACCAGAGAGAGAGTGTCCAGAGAGATCCATTTCAGCAGGGTTTTTTAACTTTCCCAACAGCACGACGACAGAGATAGCCGTGTTTTTCTATGCAAAAACTTCTATCTTGAGGAATACGCTTATCGATAATTGGAACCTAACAACTGACACTGTTAGTTTTCTCTCCCCCTCTGAGAACTAAATGAAATTCGGTATTTGAGAACATTTCTTTATCTGTGCAGCCCTTCCAGTGCTTTGAACATTAGATATTCCCGAAGACTATTGGAATTGAACGTTTAGCATCGTACCTCCCAGTTGATATCCATTTCATGTGGCAAATGACCTTCGATCTTGATATTTTCTGGGTTCTTGTCGGGTGCTTTGGAAAGAGCAGAAATATGGATTTTGTTGGAGGTGAAATTGTTAGTGGAAGAAAGAAAAATGGCCTGTGAAATATGCACTTTATAGACTAGAGCTTAAATGACAGGGAAAATCAATTATCTCACAGGTTTGAATGTTTTAAAGTTCAGTAGGTGATAAAGTTGGCTTTACTGCTATCTGTAAAGGGGAATTGTTTGGGAGAAACATTAGGAGAGCTCATAGATACCTGATGCTGGAGTTTTGTATCTTTCAGTTGTCTGGCTTGGCCGACCTCTTCCCACATCATTGATGGCATAGACTCTAAATCGGTAGTCTACATGTCCGTGAAGCTTTAGCAGAGTGTAGTGATGGTTTCCCGGTTCTCTCGTCATCTCCCTCCAGCTGCCCGGCTCATGTTGGCTTTCCTCAAACTCTATAACAAACTCTGCACAAAGTTTGAAATTCGAACCGGAGTCAGCACATGCACAACATTTTAATAAACTGGATTTTTCAGGAAATATTGTTTAAAATAACTGACTACATTAGGTTACACAAATGAAGGATCTAGTAAAAGTAGCACCACAGTAACAACTATGCATTTACAATCTTTTATAATGCATGAGCAAAATTAATATATCCATAAACTGCATCTCAGTGTAGCTTTTTGATATTCATTTTGTACAATACTTTGTAATGCCCCAGATTTACAAATAATTTGAATTTCATTTTACACAATCATTTGCAAAGTTTGGGGTCATTATGCCTTCTTTTTTTATTTATTTAAAGTAATCAATATGCTTATTTAGCAATTCAATAATATAATAATTTGCATTAATACAAAAAGTGTAGTAACAGACATTTATAATGTTATAAACTATTTTAATTTAAAATCAAATATTTTCTTTAGAACTTCCTGTTCTTCCAAGACTCCTGGTCCTAGTCTATAATTTGTATTTGTCTGTAATTTTATCCAATTTTAGTAATACAGTATATAGACAATATGAGGAATAAGACTGTTACCAATAATAGAGCTATTATGGTCATCTCCTGGAATCCACTGCAGTTTCACACTTCTGCCATTGTGTTCGGAAAGGATCACATCCTCTGGTGGATCAGGAACATCTAAAAAACCAAAAAAATGTATTTAGGGCTGTCAATCGATCAAGCATCTCAAGTTCAATAAGATTCATTACATGATATTGTTGCTTTTTAGTTTTTTGTTGCCATTTTATAGATATTTTGGAGACCGCGAGAGAAAAGAAGGAAATGATAGGGAGAAGAGAGAGGTTGGGTCTCCTGACTCCTTTTGGTTTCAAACATGTCAGAGCTCATGCACTACCTGCCAGGCCATGTCTCTAACTAGTTCATTTGTACAAATACTACATGGCGCTGTCTTATTAAGGCAATAATTCCAGCCGTGCTGCAGCAGGTAGCAGAATCCCACCTGTGTCGTGTGATGAACCCATTTCAGCCCTCAAAACTTCTTACCATCTTTACTTTCCTAAACCATGAAGAATAAAAAAACATAACTTACCCACAACTGAAAGCTGTGCAACCGCCACATCCTGATCGACTGGTGTTCTGGCCACACAGACATAAAAGCCCTGGTCTCCAAAGCTCACATTAATGATTTCAAGCACTCTGTCGTCCAGGATATATCTACAGACACCAGAAAAGACACTGATTAGAGAGCTCTGATATTCACTACTGTAAAAAAAAAAAAATTACATCCTGTTGTATTTTACCGTGCGTTCTCGCTGCCATTGAGGGCCATGCCATCTTTTTCCCAGATGATCTCAAAGTCATCACCGATGGAGGGATCGAACTCTGCCTGGCATGAAAACTGAATAGTGGTTCCGGCCAACACTCGCAAATCTTGTGGAGGATCGACAATTCTGGTGGGATCTGACATAGAAAGCAAAACTTGGTTTGGATTATATGGATTAACCTAATTTGATTGATTTTCTGAATCTAGTAAACCCCTTGAGCTTGACTGATTTACACAAAAGAGTATCTATTTCTCTTACCTTTGACTTCAAGTGTTGCGGCAATGGCAACTTTGCCCTCAGTGTTTTGAGCAAAACAAGAATACTCCCCCATGTCCTCTTTCATCATGTTGTGGATCTCCAGCGAACCATTCTTATGCACAGAAAACCTTTCTCCTTCCACTGCATTGGCACTGTCAGATTTACTCCTGTGCAACCATAAACCAAGTGGGTCATTTTTAGAAAACACCACCAACTATGTGCATGATAATGTCCCCCTGTTTTATTTTTGTTTTTTTTTCAATCTCAGGAAAGAATTATACATAATAATCCCAAAAAAACAACAACAAAAAACCTGTAAAAAGCCTGAAAAAAAAAAAAAAAAATCTAAAATAAAATAAATAACATTGCCTAATTAGCACTAAAGAAGGTGACCAAAAAGTTGTTAACACTTTGCATTCAGACTCTTTAGTTATTTTTAGAAATACTGCCGTTCAAAAGTTAAAGCTCCATAAGACTTAAAAACAAACACATAAACAATGCTTTAACTCAGCAAGGACACATTTAATTGCTCAAAAGTAACAGTAAGGATATTTATAATGTTACAAAATATTTCTATTTGAAATAAATTGTGTTTTGGTTTTTCACTAAATCAGATCGGGTGAACATTTAGATTGGCCTTTACGTGAATAAATTACATTGAGATACAAAACTTATTTTAATTGTACTATATATATA
>JAUMHP010000048.1:15218048-15264585 GCA_032361065.1 Enteromius trimaculatus | reverse complement strand
GTATATGTGAGTAATTTATAGGTGTATATGCGCGTGGTTTATGTATGTATTGATAAACGAAGTTTGATTTAAATCCTACACGGTGCCTCATACTGTACAAATCGTCTAGAGTGTCAAATCATGTGATACTGAAGACTGGATTATGCAGAGAATTCAGCGTTTCCATCACATAAATAACATTTTAGAATAGATTAAAGTAGAAAACATAGTCACACTTTATGTTACAGTAGGTGGCTACAGAAAAAAAATAAGTACTGTATAATGTACGTGTTTTGGTCATATTGTATTATATTGCAAAACATGTGCATAGGTTTGGTGGATGGGTAGATTTAAGGGTGGGTTAAAGTGTAAGGGATGGGTCAAGAGTATAATTTTAAAAAATAATTACAGAGGTAATGACATATAGGTATTTATTTTATTTTATTTTTTAAATATAAGCAAAATGTAAAAACATGTATTTACACTATAACTGCATTACCAAATATAATTTTAGATTACTTAAGGTTTATTTAAATGGAAGTACATAATAGTTAAGGCAACCTAACCTAATATAAAGTGGGACTGAAACTGCAGTAATATTAATAGTTAATAGTAAGGCTGGGCGATATATATCGAACAATATATTATGCGCATCTCATCAGTAAAGCTGGTTCTTTGATGAGCGGTAAATCTTCCTAAGCTGTTTTTAAAAGTAACGCCAGCTTATACACAGAGCCATAGATCTTCAAGAAGCTGTGCCATTGAATCACCCACAAAACTAACGCGTAGCTTGTCAGTGATGTACAGCTCTGTTCATAAACTGACACTGCATTTAAAAACAGCTGATGGAGATTTAGCGCTAATCAAAGAACCGGCTTTACTGATGAGATGCGCATAATATATTGTTCGATATATATCGCCCAGCCCTACGTTAATAGAGCAAATTGAAGTAATATTTTTCTCTCTCTCTATATATATACACATCTGGCTTTTTTTTCTTCTTTTTTTTCTGCTTTGGAGAGATTTCTAAATTATATATAACAAAAAGTGAACTGCACTAAACTTTTGAATGGTAGCGTATTTGTGTGTATGTGTATATTTCTTACTCTGGTCCAGGGTTTCCTGTGGCCTCACACTTCATAGGAAAGCTCTCTTCGAAAGGGAAAGCAATCAGAGAGGCAGGTGAGTGCTCTGTAATTGTGGGCAGCTGCTCCACTAGATAAAGAAACAGCCAGAGAGGAAGAGCTCAGTAGACTGAAGAGGTAAAATGGTAGCATGCAGCTTGCATGCAGCAAATGGAGATGTAAAATGGCTTTGGTTCAATCATAATGATTTTCTACAATCAGGTCAACTGTTGTGATCAATGCATACAAGACTAAAGGTAAACAAAATGTTTGCTGGTTAACATAATTAGATATTGAACCATTGATTGCGTGGTTGGCCAAAGAGTGAGTTGTTATCAAGCTATGGCAAATGATCCGATCAAATAATGTCAATGAGGGTTTGTTTGTGGTTTAGAACAAGAAACTTAGAAACTAATGGCTAATATAGCTTGATTGAAAAATTGGATATGCATTATCAAAATCATGATGGAGTGATGGTACAAATGTAAAGCGGTTTGCTGGCTCTGATGTTGCATTTATGAATGATTTTCTAAAGAAATCTGATGGTTGGTGGATGATAATGGACTCTATGGATGAAGTTACTAGCTCTATGAATGGCTTGGCATTACAAACTTACTGTTCATGCGTGCTAAAGCTAACAAATCCACCGCAGCAGGAAGAATACAGAGAAACAAATGTGCAGGGACTTGTTAGAACCATATAGAAAATAATTTATTGTTATCAAACAACTAAATCCAGGTCCATGATTGACAAAATAAAAGTAGAACAGACAAAAATGAGCATTGCTGTGTTCCCGTAAGATATCTCGCAGGCCCTAAAGATATATGGTGAATAATTTAACAGCAACAAAACACACTTTTATCTGGTTTCCATGGAAACGGTGAAATACACAGCCCGAGCAATAAATTATACCTGCTCTCAGCTTGAGTGAACCTGCATGTAAACACCCAGTTTTAAACAGATTAGTTGTAAGAACAGTGTGCTCAATATGAAAGCCTGCTTCCCTCTCAGAGTAAAAAATAAAGCAAACAACTATGTGATAGACGTGAAATAATAATTATAATATTACATGTACTTACAAAATAAACTTAAAATGATGAGAGCTGCTATTGTGATATATGTGAGATATAACATCACAACTGATATGAAAATAAAGTTTAAGTATGGAATAACAATTGAATTTGGTTATAAATTCAAGATGTGCAATATGAAGTTGCAATTCTGGGATATATATACAGTCAGTTGTGGGATATGAAATTGCAATTGTCATATACTTTCATTATTATGAAATATATGTAAGATATAAAGACATTTTTGAGCTATGAAGGAGCATTTCTAAGATATAAAAAAATGAACAAGAAAAATGTAACCGTAGGACATGAAGTTGCAAATACATTTAAAATTCTTAATTGCGGTTGCATGAAATTGCAAATAACATAACAGTTTTTTTGTGAGATGTGCAGTCTTAAATGACATGAAATCCCGTTTGTCAGATATGAAGCTCCAGTTGTGAGAGACAAAATATGGAAAATTTGTATAAAGTTGCAATTAATATAAATGTGAAGTCATAACAGTTAAAAAGTAAATCTACATGTATACGAATAGATAATTGTGAATTATGAAGTTGCCTTTGTGCAAGTCTAAAGTAGGATTTGTAAGAAATAATGTGCAATTGTTGTAATATGCAATTAAAAAAGTAGCATTTCTGAGAAATCAAGTCATAATTTCCTTTTTATTTTTAAATCTGAGGTATGAAAAGGCTTCCATAGTTCATTTTTCTCCAAGAGGGAAAGAAAAACAGTCCGAATTGTGCTAAACTGTCTGATCAAATATATAAACCAGTATGAAACTACACAGAAAGAAAAAATATAATAATACATAGAACAGAAAGTCATTTATTCAACTTACCTTCAAGTGGAATATCCAAGGCATTACTCTGACACCTGCAGCTCATATTAAGGCAAGCGCTCAAAAGGAGGAGGATTTTCCGTAGCAACCGCATGACTGACCAAAGCCTCGGAGGAGAGTGGAGGATGACAGGGAATGCTGCAGTTTGCCAGGAGTCAGTGCATCTCACTCCAACACAGTCTGGGGTCTCTCTACCTGCACAAAACACAACACAGATCTTACTGGCACCCGGACGTCAGCTTGCTAACATGAAATCATTGCCACACACACTCACACACCCACCTATGTATAAACAATACACAGACTTCCGAGCAACCATATGCTTACGGTCGGCCCACAACATCACATATAAAAACAACCCTGTCACCTGCACAGACACAAAGAATTGCATATTCTGCACATCTCCTGCTGAGTAACTTGCATCAATATGTTTCCCAACTTCGTGAGAGGAATCTCCATATTAAAGCTCTCTATCACTGAGTCCCTGGAGACATGAATTTTTTTGTGTGTAAATTGTTTGTTGGTGTATGTGTGGCAGGAGTATTTCTTCCCTCCGTTTCTCCTTTGTAACGCTGAATACGAAAAATGAAACCTTAAAAAAATAAAATAAATGGAGCCCCCCTGCAGATATGGTAATGTGCAGCAGCTGTTGCAGAAATTATTCTGAATTATGAATTCATGGCACTATAACAGTGACAGATTTTGATTAGCTGGATGCAGTAGAGAGAGCAGAACCACACGGCTGTTAAATCACAAAGCTTGCAGATGTGCTTAAATATGCAGCAAGAAATATGCCGCTTTGTTATACCAAAGTGGATGATCTTTGAGTTAAATGTCATGTTTGCTGCCATTGAAGTTGTCGTGAGCAGTCTCTCGTGATGCCATGTGTGGTAAGGGATCAGTAGTTGTTTTAACCTTTTGGAATCTGGCGCCAGCAAGACATCTGGCTGGAGACAAATAGAGTTTCCACCCATTTTCCCTTCAGATTCATAACAGCACTGGCTATAAAATGCTGCAGTTGATCAGAGTAACTTTAATGGAGGTCACCTTACATGGTGTACTGGGAATCAGCCTTGTACTTCCAAAACTACAATACGATGTCTGGTGCCTGTTGGTCTGCAACCTCTATAATTAGGGTCAGGCAGAATCTGTAGAACTCTTCTAGTGAGTTGGGTAGAATAACCTATGGGACTCTGGATTTTGAAGAAAAAAAAAACATGCTTAACGAAGCAAAGAACAACTATTAGTAGCTGAACATAGACAAATATGGTTGTCATATTATTCACTGAGCTCACAGCGCAGGGAATGAGTGATGGATGATGAATAGCAGGCATACCAATGTTGGATTATGCATAATATATATAATTTCATTTGTATACGAGGCAAAAACACAGGGTGTGATCAATAACAAAAAATGGGCATGCCAGTTGCTGATTATGTGGGAAAATATAACCCAAAAAATTACAATATATGAATAATACGCATGCTAGTAGCAGATCATGTGCAAAAATAATAAACAAAAATGAACTATTAGCCTATATTTAATTGACAGTTAAATAAAATACAATGTGATTTGTTTGCAAGGCAAACGTGCAAACAAGGGATGTGTGGCAAATAAAAAATAATGGGCATACCAGTTGTTGATGCCAGTGTAAAAAAAATAAAAAATGTAAACACAATTTTTTACTAAATCATAAATACAGTTGAGCCCGTCCTCCAACAACAACAAAAAAACGATCCTATAGGTCATGCAAGTAACTTATTTTAACCTATATTTACACTTTGAAGGTAAGTGCCCTCTAGCGGGCATAAAAATAACAGCGTTGTATTGCGTCTGTTACCATGAACTGACGTATGACTGTCATTACCAATCAAAAAATTTGTTTTTTTTTAAATGCAATTTGTTTAAATTGATCTCATGGTGATCAAAAAATATTTTACTAGGTGTAATTCGTAAAAACCTAAACCTACCTGTTACAAAAATTTGGCAAAATCATGAATTATAAAGCATGTGCATTCTTTGAGTTTGAACCAATGATCATATCTCATCTTATAACGCATCACTCTACAAATTGAGCTACATGAACCCCGCAGCATAAAACAGATAAAATAGTACAAAACATTAATATGCACACATCCTGTTGTTGATAGGGTGCGATTGTAGTATACTCATTGATTTGTCAAACGACCTATACGTACAGGCGTATTGGTTAGGACAGGTTTCAGCTTGACACAAAAGAAATCTCCCTAATATATTACACATATTTCATATTTAAAAATAGTTTGTCACATTCAAATTGAAGAACTGTATGTGATCCACTGTGTCCCATTATTGTGATATAGTATATACATTACTGAGCCTGTTAGTCTGAGGCCCCTAAGAACCAAACCCTGATCCAGCACCATTGTGCACCTAAGGCACTTAGTACTGTGGGAGTTTGCTTCAGGGGATTGTCCCTGTACTGGAAGTCACTTTGAATATAATTGTCTGTTAATGACTACTACTTGCACAGGAAACTTTATCTCAATGGCTGTTTTTCTATACAAATTTTGTATAGTGGGTCTCACTGGTTAGCCGTTCTCATGTTGGTTGAAGCCCCAGGCTCATTGCGTCACTTCCTTTTTGACTTTAATTAGTTAAACACACAATAAAATAGATCCCTGCTTAAATCTGAGAACAAAAGAGTATCATGGAAGCGGGCAAAAAAGTAAAAGGGAAGTTCAAAGCTCACAAAATACAAATTTATTAGTCATTCCCACTCCTTCAGGAGTTACATTTTCACAGAAAGCCATTGATGACTCTTTGAAACCAAATGAGGTCATTTATTCTCGCATCTAATTAATGTCCAAAGAAAGATTTGGTTGGTGCAGGACTGTTATGTTCTCTTTATTTCAGTGTTCAGGTCCAGTCATGAGAGATAACCACACTTCACTGCCCCTCCATTTTAACCCCACCAGCTGCTTCAATCACCACTTTTTTCCAGCCAGACTTTTAAAGCCCATCCTCCCCTTAATCTTCTCCTCTGCTTAACAAATCCGATAGGAAACACAGAGGTCAAACACCAGTAAGCGGAGAAGTAATTGAATAATTGACCACTGTGTGAATGAGTCGATTCGCTTCATTCCTCAGTGGGGGCTCTTGTTTTCTGATGGGCTTGAACTCTGCTCCACATGCCTGCATTGCTTCATAATGGTATTAACTCTGCCGGGGAGAGCTTTTGTGATTTAGTGCTGGTTATGGTGACCCCTGAGATGACCTGTGTGATGTCACTAGAAAGGATGGGTTTCTGCACCCCTTGACTGTCCTACTAAAAGGCTTGTGGCTACGGTCTGTTGGACATGGATGGGTTTCTTAGAGTCAAAGACAATGCCTGAGGCTTTACCGCTTGCCCCGAGACTGCTCTATCTTCCACAGATGGTGTCTAGCTTTAGAGGCCAGATTAAAATCAAAAGGTAAAGAGCTAAGCTAATTGGATTGTGATTTAATGGCCAGTGTGGTGTGTTACATATGTGTGGCATATGTTAATCATCCTGATCCAATACACTGCATCCTGGATTTTCACCACTGCACTGGTTACAATGAAACCTTTACAGAATCTTTTCGGTAATTTGCTCATTTACATGAACCCTCTGATCAAAAACGATTCACTACAATGACATCACCACACAAAATATATAAGAGAGTCCTTTATAATAAACCAATTCACCAAAATGAATCAGACACTCCATTGCATCATGTGAGAAAGAGTCGTTTAGTAACAACTCTGATGAAAAAGATCCACTTAGTATGATTCAATCAAAAATTTAAACAAGAAAGAGTTGTTTAGTATGAACTCACTCACTAGAATTACTTCCCATAGAAACATGTTTGAGAGAGTGAGTCATTTAGGAAGAACAATTCATGAATGAATGAATGACTTTCCATCACAACATAATGTAGTATTAAACTGGTTCACTAATGCAATGGTCTGTGCATACTGTACACTAGCAATATACTGTATATGTATGTGAGAGAGGAATTTAATACGAAAATAAATCAGTCTTTCCATAGTAAAATATGTGACAACGTTTCGTATGAACCTGTTGACTATAATCCACTTTGCATTGCAACATATATGAGAGAATCAAACAAAATCGTACAAACCGGTTCGCTTAAATTAATCACACTACTTCGCTACTCAATTAAAAAAAGCTAACTTTCGAGAAGTGACACTTCTTATATTCTGAAAAATCCAATACAAAGGATCTTCTTACTTCCTAACATTGTAAATCACAAATCGTTTGTCATGAAATGTCTTTATAGAACTATTCAAGCCAGACTGACTAAAGGCCTATGAAAGAGCATTATAGTTATAAATAAATCATACTGTAAATCCGGCACTTACAAATAGATCAGCATGAATCAGATCAACTTTATCCACTCGTAAGTGGATTTGTAAGGAAATGTTAAGAAGACAACATTGTAACCAAAGAGAGCTCCTCTAAACATTTCAGTCTGCAACATTCAAACTAACAAAGCACATCCCCATACAGCCTATATAAGAAATACCCTGTAAACAACAAAGTGGGACTTTCTTAACAACTACAGCCTGCTCTTAATCCCCACATCTCAGTCTAATGATACTGGCAAGGGGTAAAAGCTGCCCAGCGTGGGAAGGTCTGCGTGAACTCTGACCTGGCATTGCTTGGGCAAAGCGGTAAGAGCCAGAGGAGGAGGAGAAGGTAGAATACGGTCTGAGAGAAATCAAGAGCAAGCTTTTCTCCCCAATTGACTGATGGCGTCCTGCCCCTCACGCACTCACCTCGCCCACTGTGAAGACTCATTTACCACGGAGGATAAACGTAAATCAGGACAGAGAAAAAATAGGAAGCAAACTGGCAGTGGAAGGGAAGCAGTTGGCTGTTCAGCTCTATGAGGAAAAACAATCACATCTATTCCTCACACAACAGCATCCGCCCAACCCAAAGCACTGCCATTTTTCTGATTATTACTGGTCATATTTTAATAAATACTCAGAAGAAGTCTATTCTATCAAAGTGTTTTCAGTTTAAAGAGATGTTGTTCCAAGCCTGCATGACTTCTGGGGAACAAAAGCATTTGGAGGAAAGCTGGATAGCACTGTATTTCACAGTCCTGTTTCTCATGTACGGTGCATGCTGTGTATAAAAATGACAAAAACTGAGAAATAGCAAGGTACTAACCCTGAACCTACCCACATCAACCCATACAATTACCTTGTACCCACCACTTTCTTTTGGTTAATTACACTGTCAGTACACTATAAGTACATGTACTGTAAAATAAAGTGTAACCAAAATTTCCAAACAACATTTGACTTCATTGCCTTAATGGCATGGGAAATCTCTTTTGTGTTCCAATAAGAATACAAGTTTAAAACTTAATAAGTAAATTATAATAAAACGTCCGTTTTTGTGTGAACTATCCTTTTAAGAGTGTATGATGGCGCTTTTAACAACTAGCAAGGAAAGAGTCAATGCAAGCAAAGCTGCCTGTTTACAGTAATTTTGCTTCAAATGGTCTCAGTCCCACCGCATTGTCAATAAGTAGACAGATATCTGCTATTCAGCACACGCTCAGTATTTAAGTGCCTTTTAGTATGAAAACTTTGTGTGCACACTGTGAAGGCCACTAATGGGATTAGCTCCATCCCTGTCTTGTCAAACTGGATTAATATATTCTGCTGCCTGAAGAGTCTTGATGGCTGTGTATCCTTCTCAAAACCTTCGGAAAAGACCCAGATTCTGATTTAATCTCTCCAGCACATTAAAAAAATTGGTGAGATTACTCACACTAAAGAGCAATTAGCAAATTCACCTCATTTTGTGCTCTAATTAGAGCATTTCATCCATTTAGTCACTTTAATCTCTTGCCTAGCTTGATTAGAGTGAGAACAAAACGCAAAATGGATAAAGATGTTACAGTATATTTAGGGTATGAATGAGCAAAATAAATGTATACCTTTTGTATATGTAAATGTATACCTCTATAACTCCAAAAATGTTGGACTTTAGTGAACAAGAACCCTGCCACTTCAAGATGCTGCTAAACTGTTAAAATCAACATAAATACTGCATAAATACCACATTCAGCAAGCATCAACTACACAACATATATATTATTAAAACTTCTGTTGGGGCAAAGCAGAGACACGACTCTAAATGAGATTAAAACATGTAAGCGATATTAAATAATAACTATAGCTAACTGAGATTTGACTCCACTTCAGTCTTCTTTAACATGCATGCCAGAGACTAAACGGTTCAATTACAAGCCCATCAATAATACAGTAGACTGAACGAGGCTCCGAAGGGGGAATGGGATGGGACAGGGGGGCAATAAAGGAATGCAAGGATCCTTCGCGTTTAGAGACAGAAATCATGCATTTGGGCAGGAATAGAAAAAGATGTGGGCAGGTGGAAGACAGCTTTGGAATAGGATAGTGGGAAGCAGAAGTCATAAACGTCTCTGTCGTTGACAGGGGATGGGAGAGGGATGTGGGAGTGAATGAAGGAGACAGAACGTAGATGGATGGGGGCGAGGGATGGTGTGGGCGGGGATCATGAACTTGCCGTACGGAGAAGTGGAGAGATTGTTTTTTGATGGAGTGGGAGAGTGGATGAGCAAAACGTAGAATGACGTGAAGGCATATTGACTGAGACGTACAGATGGATTATGAAGCAGCTAGAGAAGAAGAAGTGTGAAAAAAGAGCACAAGAGAACCATAATCAATGAAATGAGCTCCTAACCTCAAGTCCCCATTGGAGAGATGGTGGATGACCTTGTGACCCCTGTGAACTGCTATGACAGAGATTAACGTGTCCATGGTCAACAGTGCAATCTGTTTCAAAGGTGCCATCAAACCAAGACCAGTTCCTGAACATCAACCTGTTACATGCTGTTCTTGATTTTATGGAGTGGGTCCCTTGTGGAAAAGGTCTCACTTCCTCTCATAAATGTTCTTGTACAAAAATACACACCAGGTGAATAACCAAACGACAGATGAATTATAGTCCATATTGTTTTAATTGTTTATGTCTGTGTTTTAAAATTAATGGTCTAAGAGTATTAAATGGAGTATTGAAATATTGTTTGAACAAGTGAACAAATGAATGTACAATTATGTCTCTTAATTTTGAAACATGTGACTGCTTTCCTGCCTTTAAAGACTATAAAGTGAGCAAACAAACGTGGGTTGTGAAGGATCTTTTTATTGGTTGCGAACAATCAAACAAACACAGCCCTTCACTAAACAAGACTCAGAGAGTCACTCAATGAGACTGAATGGGAATAAATCTTGTTTGTGAGCTAATTGAATTAACCTCTTTGTGAACAAAGTAAACAAGGGATCTGTAAGGCATGTTGTTCGTTTACGATCAAGCATGTGAGTCAATTTTCAGTTGAGTAAATAATTAATTGACATCACTCATAATACCAAAACTAACTGGCATAATGTCTTAAAGGTATAGTTCTACGGCATATTTTACATCATAAGTCGTGTCAAAAGTCAGTTAAGAAGCCATAACTTGATGCTCTCGAGGAGGCGCTTGCAGCCGGTAATCAGTTAAAAAGTATTCCTGTAACATAAAACCATCGATCTGCTTCAGAAGACATGTGATAGCACCCTGTAGGCGTGAAGGTTAGCTTTACGATGCAGTATTTGTGGATATATTCAATCTACGGCGCTTCAAAATCATGGCCACCACCCACCAGCACTAGTAAGCTTGGAAGAGCCAGGATGAATTTTTTTAGAACTCTGACTGCGTTCGTCTGAAACAAGAAAATTATATATGCCTAGGATGGCTTGAGGGTGAGTAAAATGTGTCGTAATTAAAATTTTTGGCTGAACTATTTTTTTAACCTGCGGAATTAATAAGACTCAAAAGAGTCACTTAGAGGAATCAAAGTCCTCAGCACTACTCTCCTGGATGATATTATACCTCTTCTGTCTCTGTAATGTCCAAATTAGTATATATTTACATCAAATCAAGTCCAACCGCCAACTGTTTACAGCTGTAAATATATAATATCTTACTTTTTTATTTTACTTCCACACCAAAACATACTGATTGGCACTCGCTTCTAGCGATAATGAGAAATGCATTATACTCTGTAGCGATTCACTTCTGCGAATTAGGCCAGATTGCATTTCTACCCACCAAATGAACTGAACTGTGACGTGTCAGATCCACACAAAAAACTGTGAAGTTCAAGAACCCTAAAATACAGCAGGCGTCTTGCATTGCTAGTAAGTATTTCACAATTTCAGCTATTTAAAAACAAGTTCATGACCAGAATGCAATGTTCTATGTGTTGCTGGGCACAAATGCATAGAGCCCAACATGAGCGCGAGAAAGAAACAAATTGTCCGCACAGCTAAGGTCACAGAAGACGGCTGTGAAGAATGAAAGAGATCGTTCAAATGCTCGGCAATCACAGATGTGCTGTCAAGTATGGAGGAGGGGGAGGGATACAGAGAGAAAGAGACGGAGAGAGCGTAAAAATGTCCCTGTATGTGCCACTTTAAGTACACGTGAGTAGGAACTGGCTGAGTGAGAAATTCCCTTTTGTGTCTCAGCTTTTATAATATTTTTTTTTCATTACCCTCTTTCTTTGAAGTCTTTGAGAAGAGTGGAAGCCTACGTGCCCTGGACAGTGATCATATTAGGCTGTTATCCGTGTTGAGTGGCCTGAAGTAGAGAGGATTGGAAACAGGCACACCAGGGGGACAGGAGTGTTATTTTGTGGGAACTGACACAGCAAGAGCCCTGGCTACGTTCATTCAGAACTGACGGATGTTGGCAATCTCCCAGGATGAAACTTGGCTGTAGCCAGACAAGATAAATGGAACTTGTGCCCAAGATTATCTTCTTCCCCTGACAAATCTAAAGCTAATTTACTTTTTTCCTCTTGTAGGCAGAATTTTTTATTCCTAAGGCAAAGAAATATCTAGTGTTTGTCATAGAGTAAATACCACACTAATTCCCCTCTGTATATTTTCCAAACAATGGCACACCTGTGTCTATAGACTTTTGTGGTGTGCAGAAGGTGATTCATACGAGCTATTAATGTAAAAACATGTTACAACTTGTTCCTTAACATCTGGATAATCGTATTTTAAATAAGCTTTTTGACAGTTCTGTCGGAAGCCGTAAAACCGTCTGGATTTCTTTACCATTTCAATGTTAAGATAAATCACTGGCTTGTTATGAAACAGAACACGACTCAACTGTGTGGACACACTTTCAAGACTTCATAGAGATGCTCCCATCTCAAAGATTAAAGAATGAGGTTACATAGCAAAACTATTTCCGCAACTCTTCTCATACCAAATAACCAAGATTATAATAATAAAGAAGAAAAACAAAAACATAATAATTAATTTTGAACATTAATCTACTGTTCAGATTGACTCCACTGGCTTTATGTTTGGGGTCTAAGAGACACTAATGCATGGGTACAAATAAACATAATTATTATATTGATTCAGAATTAAACACTTATTTTTTTCCTCACAATAATAATGATAAACATTTCCACCCTCAAAAATGTTTTTGGACTTAATCAAAACCCTGTAGGCAGATATTACTTACATATTTAACCCTCTGTTGTACCACAAAGTTGACATGCACTTATTAAAAAATGTAACATTCTTTCTGTTGAAGGGACATTTGGGACCAAAATCAGCAGACTATCTATGCAGAAGCATTTGAAAAATAATTATATTTATTTATTTCAAACATGATATTTTTGAAGCATGTTAGCAGTTAAAATGCTATTTTTAATGAATTCTTATAACATTAAAAAAGTAATTAACAGTCTGCCTTATTATAAAATAGATAACAGAACATGAGGAGCTAATAAGCCAAAGCATGAACTTAAAATAAAAGGTAAAATTCATCTGACATGGACACAGGAAACAAGCAAGAAACATAAAAGAAAAAAAGATTTGACTAAAATAAAAATATATAAAAGGCTGCATTTAATATTAATTCCTATAGGCACTGCAAAAAGAAAATCATTTTGCATACAAAACACTGCTTCACGGTCCCTCCAAAGGCTTTCTGTAACACACGTGCGGGGGTCACAGCACGCACTACTACAGTAGTAATTCCCTCTACCGGCACGCTTTTATATCGCGCTCAGACAAACTCATCAAACAGAAGCCTAAATACTCACAGGAATCTGCTTCATTCTTGTCCACTCGTCCTCAAAAAGACAGATGAAGCTTCCTCTTCTTCACAGTCTAATCCCACAGGCGTGAAACACAGAGAGTGCTGAGGAAATCCAGAGAAACGTCTACCACAGCAGACGCGGGAGAGAAGCCCCGCCACTAACGCACGGAGCGGTGCAGAGCGAGAGAGGCACTGGGGAGACATATGCTGCCAAAGCCTCTCGCCTGGCAAAGAAGCTCATTAAACGAGTGACAATCACTCCCACAAAGCCAGATCTGAGCGCTTTTCACATGGAGTGTACAAAGAGTGAGAGAGAGAGAGTGAGAGAGAGAGAGAATGAATGAGTGAGAATGAAAGAGAGTGAAGGAATTCTGGATGGAAGAAGTTGCCTTTAAAGCACTCACGCATGGGGAGACTTGACATGGATGTCAAGATCCATGTTTTGCCTTTTGTAACACTGTCACTATGGTTAAATAGGGTTAATCTGAAGTTTATTTAAGCAACGATACTAAAAAGAAAGGATAAGTATACATATTTTGAGGAAGCTATAGTCTTTTACATTTTATGAAGGAAGTGTAAGCAGCATTTGCTAGTTCAAGAGTAGCTATTATGATGTTCTGGGTGATTGCAAGGGCGTTGCTATGCAGTTGCTAAGGTGTTCAATTTGGTTTTTAGTTGCTACGCAGTTGTTAGCTTGTACTGGGTGATCAAAATGGTCCACCCCCCAAGTCTATGATATGCTGGTATACAGATATGGGTTGGGTCACTCTTTCATTTTTTTTTTCATCAGCCAGGGTAAACAGCAAAGAAAATCTCTTGAAAAAGACCCCACGTTTTCAATCACAAAACCCTAAGCATGAACAACAGCAACAGTGATGCTATCCTTCACAAAAACTAGAATACACATCCTTTCTGAAATCTATGAATGATCAAATCTCTGAATAGTAGTTTTTTAGATGTGTTTTTACAAGGAATTCTAATGTAATTAAAATAAATAAATAAAATAAATAATAATAATAAAAAGTATATATATATATATATATATATATATATTTAGTATTTTTTTTAAATAAGGAAAAGGCACACAGCTTTAGAACAACATGAGGTTAAATAAATGAACACAGAATTATTGTTTTTTTTTTTTGTTTTTTTTTTGGTGAACTATCCCTTTAAATTATAGGTTCACAGCTTTAGGGGTCATGACAGAGATGCAAATGGAACTGTGAAAGATATCTTGTTAATTGTATGTATTCATTTTTTTCTCAACATACTTTTATAGAATGATGTATCTTCTAGATTGTGTTATCACATTTAATAGAAATAATTAATAATTCAAATGTACTGAATAACTGAAATTAAACTGAAAAATCACTTTTGAATAATAAATACGTTTTATTCTGTTTATTCTAATTCTGTTGCTGCATTAGGGGAATGCACGATTTTTGAAACTTAAAAATGGGTCACCATGGACCAAAAAATAATGATGACCTCTGTCTCAAATCCACTTGATTGACATAAGCCAGTGGACAGCAACAGTTCATTTGTACCTCACAAATAGGACTGGATCTCTGGGGATCATGTGATTTGCCGACAGAGCAAATGGCACAGGGCAGGACATGGTCACACAATCTAAACACAAAAGCCCCACCCCATCCTGCAGTGCTGAGGTGGAACAGGCTCGCCTCATGTGTGATGTGGAATTAGGTGAATGGGTGTGGGGAGAGCTTGAAATCAGGAAGGCTTGACATGTTTGCTTCAATTATGCTGATGTGTAGGTGCCGCTGACATGCCTGTCAAATGGAAGAGTGCCCATATAGGTAAAGGTATAATTAGTCTTTCAGGTTTCCAGGAAATGATGCTCTCCATGTGTCAAGTGCTCTCCGTGTGAGGTGAGATCACACGATGTGCCATCAATTACAGGAAACATCATTAAACGTACAGGAGCCATAAACATTCCTAATTAAAATTCAATTGAAATGGATTATTTCATGCTCTCGCGGTTTAAATGTATCATTAATTTCATTATCTGTGACTCTTACTCACTACAGGGCAAAAGATCATCTGAAATGCATAAAGCACTTTTACATGTTATTCCATGCAATAATCTTACTCTGTGTCTGACCGATGTTTTGATATGCTTCTGATTAGGATAATTAATCACTTAAGTGTGTTTTTGTCCAGACAAACCATTTCCCCTTTCCTATTTAACATGCTCAGAATATTAATTGAATAACTAAGCAATTATTATTTAGGGTTTTAGAATGTAAAAATTATATTTTTTATCTTTTTAAATAGTATTAATTCAGATAATTTATTTAAAACATAGGTTTTAAATAATCATGGTGAGCTGTGAAATGCCATTGTGAAAGACTACATTACCCATGATTCTACAAAAACAACTGTCTGTTCCTGTTCTCCACAGTGTTCATTCTATGTTTTTACTGAAGCCATCTGTCGGCATTATGTTTTTGTTGTTGTCGTTTATTTTTAGAATTGTGTTTAACAGTGAATTTGGGTTAAAAACTGCATTACCCATGATGCTGTAGAGAAAATTCCACCAATAAAACATCAGGCCAGCAAATCACAGCAAAACAGCTTGTGAGGAACACCCAGTCCTATGTAGCACTGCAAATTGTTCCATATTTCACCACTGTTTTAAATGTACATCATTTGTACATCATTTTTCCTAATAAAGCCATTAAGTATTTTTATTGCTTCTAATCAACGTTTATACTGTAATATTTTGATTCAACTAGTAGCTGGTTGGTTTGGTTTATAGCTTATAACTCTTTAGTAAGAACTTTTTTAAGTCCCTATAGAAAAAAAATGATGGAAAAGATACTTTCAGAATCGAGGATGGTGAAAAGTGTTTGGAGAAGTTTTATAATGTTGCTGTTGTTCCTGTGGTATCGGGAAGATTGTTAGAGTGTTAAGTGGCTGTCAAACAATCACAGCACAAACAAGGAAGAGATAAATACTGAGTTAAATGAGTTAGATACTAAGTAGACGCAATAACAGAAATGTTTGTCTTAATAAGCACAGTGAACAATTATAACATCTATTATTGATGCTAAGCTGTTCTGCAAAGAGCCAATTCATTTGAACTTGGGCGGTAATGTGAACAAGACCCTTTAAATGTCCCCCTTTACTGGTTGAAGGAGGGACAGAGGCAGGTTTTGGCAGGAAGAGAGTGTTGTTTGATAGCGTGAGCAGATTGCCAGACAGAGAGAACACTCAAAGCGCCACTGTGCCGGTGCTGAACTGACGGGGCCCTTCCAGTCCCCAGCGTGTCCTTTTTAAGTGCTCGGAGGATGAAGCTGCCATTATGGCCACACAAACAGAAAGACGGCTGATGAACTTCATAGGAATGCTTCTTCCTGAAAGCAACAGGGTTAGAATAGAGTGGCGGGAGGGAGTACAGAGAGCGAATGGGCGAGCTGCCAGTTCCACCAAGCTTCGTTTTCACGCAACCAGGCCGAACAAACCTGACATTGTTTTGGGCGCTGCCTAGGGGATCACATCCATTCTTTCTTTTTCTTTTCCTCCGCTCCTCGATTTCATTCACTGTTCACAGTCAGAAACCTCTCTCGCTTTTCCGCTTTGGAGGATTCAGTTGAGGCTCTTTGATCTGTCATTATCATGTTCTACGCCCGCGTATGTTGTTTGTTTTGTTGCTTGGTAATCGAATAAACTATATATGACTGAATTACCTCACTTATGAAAAGTAGCCGAACAAAAAACAACATTGTGTGGTGCAGTTAACATGCCAGTACTAGGAGTAACAATGACTATTTAAAAATGCTTTTACTTGATACGAGACCAATTAAAAGCAAATAGGATTACGTAGCATAATGGGAAAAAACTTCCTTTGCTGATATATAGCCTATATGAAATGTGGCCCACAAATTGATGTTTTCATGTATGATGAGAAATGAGAAGATGGTTATTGTAAATGCTCCAAAAGCTCCAAAAAGCACATGAAAGAAGTCCGTAATGATTGTATGTGCTATTCCAAGTTGCAATGTTTAAAATGAACAAGAACTGGGAAGTCTCATGTGTCCCCTCAATTTACAATATATTCCACTGCAATATATGACATAAAGTATCAAAAATGATACTTTAAATTATACAGAAAACAGCATGTGCTGGTTAGGTATGTTTTAAAGCACGGTCGTTGGTTTGAACTGGTTTAAGCTGTCCTAAAAACTAGCGCCTGCTCAAGAGGACCATGCTTAAACCAGCTCAAACCAGCTGCATCAAAACCTAACCAGCACGTGCTAGATTTTTCAACAAGGTTCAAAGATAGCGCTGTCTATACTGTGTGCGTGTATGTGTTTTGAGATTTAGTCATTAAGTTAATTAAATGTTTATAGAATATAAGGGTTAGCAAGCTAGATTTATTTACATGAAACGGTGTCTGTATAAATAAACTCAATTAATTTGTGTAATCAATTTAAAATGCGAAGTGGCTTTCGTCGTCTATTAGTGTAGAAAACATTCTCCCTATATACAGTAATATATAGTAACATGCATATATCCAAAAATATGTCCAGACCTTGTCTGAGAATAGTCCATTTAACATTTCCCAATAACCATAATTGTACAGACACACTGGGTTAAATGCACAACCTGCAAAAACCACAAAACAGTGAAGGGCACAGAAGAGTACAGCACAGGTGCATTCCTCTATAGGAAATAACCCCCCTGTAACCTTCAGGCAATGCTGACAACCTACACAATGAGCTCACCTGGGCCCTGATCAATGCCCTCCAGCATGTCAAGATGATATATGCACCAGCATTTAGAGTGGGTCTCAGAGCTGGTGATATAGGCTGAGGCATAAAGACCGCTGTACGGCATGTGCTAGGTCAGGGGCAGGACGAACCCAGCTCACCAGACCGAATAAGGACGGTCTCCTGCTGACTGAACGCTAATCCAGCGTGCAATGATTACTGAACTGAACTCTTTCCAGACCTACAAAACTGCCGGATCACACTACTTTTAGAGTCTAAACAAACACATTTAATGCTTTACAGTATGAATATGTCAGGACATGTTGTGCAAAAGAGATTTAACCTTCTGGGGTCTGAGAGGGTTTTTGGGTCCTAAAAAGTTTTGACATGCCCTGACATTTTTACTTTTTCTGTTTCTAACATATTTCGTGGATACAGTTTGATTCAGTTCAAATCTGATTCTGCAATAAAATGTGAGCAGCATGTATGCACAAGTGTAAATATTTGAGAAAATAATATTTATTTATTGAAAAAGTATTTAAGTCGCTAAAATATTCAGTTAAATTCATTCATTTTTTTTATTGTTACATTTAAAGAATAATATATAATTTAATTTAATCATACAATTAATCATTTTAGATGACAATGAATAATATATTGACTTTTAAAGCCACATTCGATATCATTTACTCATCACATTAATGTCATGCATTTGAATAATCTTCCACTTCCTATTTTAAGTGCTTCCCTGTTCTATTTTAATCATCAAGCTAGTCTTTAGAGCAAAACAGCTGCTGATACAAAAGAAAGTTAACATGAATGACCTTGTTTGACATGCTTTAGTTACTATTGATCGTGCCACTGAAATCAAACAACACTGATCAATGGTCTCCTGTATAGTGGTAGAAAATGCTCTCCTAAGTATTTATTTTAAGTAAGGTCAATTTACTCAAATAATTTATCAGGTTGATTTGCTCCAGAGCCCAGAAGTTCATTTGGTCAGCCGCCAAGCACCTCCTTTTGAACTCTTTCGAACATGTCATAATTATCGTTTATCTGATGTGTAGTGCACCATGAACTCTAACACCATATGCCATTCTAATAAAATACCCATTGTCTTGATTGCCTGTTTATATGCAGTTCCTCATTAGCCTTGACACTTTGATAGCATCTAAATTGTTTCCAGACGCAAGTTTATAGAAGCAGCAACACACAGGACACGATTTACTGTAGGCATTCATTATGCAACCTACAAGTGTGCCGACATGAAAATATAGCATGCTCAACACAGCTGTTGAGAAAGCCATCCACTCAAAGCCATGTACTATAAAATGGAATTAACAAAGCTAAGTGTGCTAGTGCTCTGTAAGGTTTGGGTGAGGCTTAGTGTGCCATATGGTTAGCATAACTCAGAGAGAGGTCGAGAGAGCTCAGACTCTTTCTGGCCGCCTTACTCACAGATGGCACTCTCTGCAATCACTGGCATCAGTTAGCATGTGATCATTCTTCCTGATTAGCCACCCCACCAAAGATCTTGTGCAAACATATGTCAATTCAACAAACGTCTTTCACTGAGATGTCCTGGTTGGGGTGTCAAAACAGGCAAGTTAACTTGCCAAATTGTTTTCAGTTGAGATTTAAAGGTTGGGAATTTAACTGATGTCATCTACATCTGAAAATATATTAAAAAATAAATAAATAATTAAAATAAAACAGATTAATGAAGTAAATTCAAGATGAAACTCAAATAACTCAAAATTATAATGTTGCAATACCTAAATTTACTAATAAATCGGTGCTGTCAAACGATTAATTAAAAGTTTTTGTTTACATAATAGATGTGTGTGTATTAATTGTTATTTACATATAAACACATACATGCATGTATATATTTACGAAAAATATGTTATGTTGTATATTAAATATTTATATATATAATCTAAATTATATGAATATAAATATATACATCATGTAAATATTTTCAAATATATACTGCATTTATGTGTGTTTATATAAATACTCAGTACATAAAATAAATATTAGCTTAATATTATAAACCCGATTTGAATTCATTAGCCCTTTTTAATGTAAAGGGGAAAAAAAATGTCAGTAGTGTCCTATCTGAAAGGCAGCTCGTCTGCTGTTCTCTTTATTGCCCCAAGTCTCTCATCTAGATGACAAGTTGGGGCCTTCCTGAAACCCATTTTAATCATGTTACCCCAGAAATCAATAAACTATTTCCCCCTGGGTCAACCTCAACAATGAAGAGGGTCTGCCGTCTTGAAGTGCTCCGAATGTGTGCACAAGCCGTCTGAGTGCAATACAAACACAAAGCTGCGAAGACAAATTCATTAAAATAACCACCATGTCTCTTCCAAATGGGTGTACATGGCAACCTATCCCCGCCTGTGCATGTACAAAAAGCTTCAAGGGTTGGTTTTCAAGTTTCCTACATGAAAAAAAGCTGGTCGATAGTAATTTAATGGCATGATTCTGCAGGCCAAGTGCTTCACTGTCTATCATCACAGAAAAATTCTATCATAAAGCACTCCAGGTGGAATCCATACCACTCCTACAGACACCTCAGTTCCTGTTAAATCAGATTCACAAGTGAGATTTGTCTTTCTGGGAGGCCTCCATATCAATCCTTCTCTTCCTCTTCCCTTAATAAGATAAAACACAGCGGTTAGTAAGCCCACGATAAGGCAAAGCATCTAGCTAATGCCTTTTAAGGAGAGGGTAAGCAGCGGTCTGTCTTTGGAGGCCGGGGGATGCGGTAGGGGAAAGGAAGGGCATGTTGTAATACTGCTCTAATCCTGCGGCGGATAATGTATCAAGGATCAGCTTCGCATGAGCAAGTTTCTCCTGATGAGGTGGAGGTCTCCACACTCAGAAGGAAAGCATGGTGTTGCATTGACATGCGGGTCACAATCGTGTATGCCTCTGGAACGCACAAGTGTTCTTCACTCAGACTATGGAGGAACAGTGTGGAGAAGATGGTAAAAATCCCTCAGAGCATGTTGCTTGTTCTGTCTATAGGCAGAATGCTTGAGAAGTTTCAAGATATTGGAAATGCAGCTGAAATATTACATAAACACCCACTGTTTGTCGTGAGAACAGTGTGGGAATCTTGGCAACACTAAAATAATTGTGCCTGACATATGAAACCATTTTCATATACTGTAACTCATATACTGTAAACTAATTACATAAATATACTTATTAAAACATATTTAAAAAAATTGTATATACTGTATGTTAATGAAAATGAAACGGTAGGATGCGTACCGTACAGGTTAAAGGAAACTATTATAAAAATATAATTAGGAATTCTGGAAAAGTGCCGGAAGCAACAATAAAATAAAAAATCCAGCAGTTCTTAGCCTCAGGTGCAATTTATTGGTGGGAAAGACACAGTCTCCACTTTCTCAACAAGGTGTAATTTTTTTCTCCTCCCAAAGCCAATTAACAAATAGTGATTGAAGGAAGCCACAGGCTAAGTTTATAAGATGCTTTAGAAAACTGCATTACTATGCAAATGTACCTACTGACACCCCAAGATTCATTAAATCGATCAGTTACTCTGCAAGCAACCAAATCTACCGCACACACTTGTGTTTAAGAAAAATTTCACAGAAAAGTGAGTGCCACAGAGGTATTTTAATAGTCAGGAAAACAATAAGAATGTGAGGTAAAAATAAGTGCTTCCTTTGTAACTCAGCACTGCAATCAGCCCCTTTTACACCGCATAGTTCTAGAAATCAAGTTATAGGAACTAGCCGGTCAGACAGTTGTGATCGAGTCTGAGGAAAGAGCAGCGCAGACTAAGACGACAGGTAAATGCCGTCAACATTACCTCTATTTTTCTGTTTATGTCTTGTAACACTTAGAATTATTCGGCCAATCAACGTACACTTACATCACTGGTAGTTCCTATAGAACTGTTTTAAACCCATCTCTGAAATAGGAGCTAATTTTGTTTCCTAGAACTAAAATTGTTCTTAGTTCCTGCTGTGCGAGCACGCAAGCATCCAGTTAGTTCCCCAAATAGTTCTAGGAACTATGAAAGGTTCCTCCGGTGTGAAAGGGGCTGTTGACATAAACTGAAAATGGCTTCTGATCACTGCAGATAGTATGTGACTGGCCCTTAAAGAGGGCACTCTTAGTCTTAACCCTTGCCTCACATTTGTTTATAAAAAAATTAAAATAATTGTGCAGACGTTGAATTGCTATTTTAACATTCTATGCTACTGAAACTAATTACATAACACATGTAATATAATCTCCGTAATTTATAAAAATGTTCCTTTTGAGATTCGCCCATAATCCAAATCTACACTTGAACATTAATAACAGCCTACCCAACATTTCGGACATTCCCAAATGCTTTCAGTAAGCGAGCCATCTATTTTTTTACACTGCAGATACATTGGAGAAGTCATGATTGAAAATATAGCAGCACCTGCAGTGCACATCTGGTATTTGTGAACCCCCTGGGCTAAAAGTGCAGGTTTCCTTACAAGCACTATGGGACATGGACATATAACTTTGTAATTGTCCACTTAAGCCATTTCAGAGGGTAAGGTATCGTGTAGTTTAAGGTACACATGGTGGGTTCCTCTTACTCCAAAAAAAAAAAAAATGAATCATCTTGGTTTATTACATGACCCTAAAACAGCCTAAGTGTGAAATTCTACACCTTATCTTCTCCACACTGTGTGATAAAAAAGAGATTGCGATTTCATACGGCTTATTCCGCAAATCTCAACAGTCTCCTCCACCCTGATGATTTCAAATAATGTAAAGTAATCTCTAAGCTCAACATATGTAAGAGGTTTTAAAGTCTCTCATTGGCGGCCTGCGGGGCGTCTCACAGATGACACATGTGCCTGTTTCACTCAAGAACATTGAAAGTTATCTTTCGGGATGCTTGAAAGGAGAGCCACGGTATTAAAGAGCCCAGTGAAAAGAGGGCTTTTACAGAGGCGTCTTTGCCAAACTCATATCAAAGGCTACGTCTGGAAAGTGAATGGTTTAGCTTTGTGTTTCGCAGTGCATGGGCGGGAGTTTGTTGTGGTGTCGAGATATCCCTGTGTACACGCAGAGCTAACCCTATTGAAAGAGCTATTGGGACCAAGACTGTTCCTCGCTGCATGATATCATGGTTTAACATCTTTAAAGAACCTTGAATGTAAGTCTATTTGGACAGGATTACAACTAGAATTGTTAAGATATGACATATAGGATATTACTATATTTTACATATAATAATATTACATTTATACACACATACTGATCAGATTTAATATGCATATAAATATTTTCTAATGAATGCTTGAATTTAATATTAATGGATATAAGCATTTGAAATAGTATATACTGCATTTATGAAATATTAAATAATAATGAAAACCAAAAATAGCATTTTTTACAGAAAAAATATTATTATTATTATTAAATATTAAAAACATGGATGATTAGGTAAGGATTCAAATTACAACCTCTTTATGAAAGACTGATCTAACAAGGTTTCATTTTTTTATTTAATGGACCTCAGACTGATCTTTAGTCCACTTTACATGCATTTTTCATTCAGTTTCTATTATTAATATACATGCAGCTATTATTAACACTTCACGTCATTTTATTAATCAATGCTCAACTCACAACGAATTTTTTTTCAAACACTTTCACTTTTTCCACTTTTTAAACCTGTCTCATAGTGGCAAAAACATTACCCACTGTATAATTCATGTATATTACCCACCAAAATGAGGACAATATCACATGGGGGCACATCAACTGGCATCCCTTCAGAATGTTCTGTCATTGTTCAGCCTAAGGCTATAGCTTTCTGCCAACACATTGAGTTCAACCCATATCCCCTCTTCATTATTAACACGAGACCTCTAGCTCTCATATACAGTTGGTGAGCAGATGTTAAAACTAGTGCAGCCTAAATATATTACCTTTGTTTATGACGTCAGCATCCTCAACCAAAGTGTGGACTGAATTAAGGAGTGCTGAATGAATTTGATGAACGCTGGTCAGAAGGTTAAAGAGCAAAGAAGGGTTATCTTGACTGCAATTAGCATGTGCTCTGAATGGACGCTAATGAACGGCATTCTCAGGAGTCTTTGTGTTACTGGTTTAAAGGACGCTGTGTCCTTGCAATAAGTCCAACAAGACACAGGGTTGGTTAATCAGATTTGAAATCTGATCCGAAGACTACATACACACCCATTTACTAATTCACTTTTACTTGATTAGGAAATGAATGATAGCATAGGATGTCACGCCTACATGTCATTAACATGGAACTGACATTTGTGTAAATGGCTTCCTATGGCAAAACAGCCTATGAACACAGCTGTCCCAAAACTTGAATGAAAAAAATATATTAAATATGAAAATATTGATTTTGCGGAAGAATTATTTTACGTTATTTATCAAAGGAAATAGTTTGTACTCAACCTTGTTTACAGTAATGCATGACAGTTATGGAATAAATGGCATAGACTTTGAAATAAACAAACGATTTTAGAGGGGCATTATGGGGAACAGTTGTACCATGTGTGTGAGCAAAAAACAGCTAACCACCCACAATTCCATTAAACCGCACCATAAATGCATTTAAATTACACTAAGCTGTGTATAAAATGTAATTCCCATTCTTTTTAGTGCAAAACACGCCTCCTTTATGCAAATTAGATGAATTATAGATTGTTCCCAGAACTTAAGCGCTATTTGCCTGCTGGAATTAAGGCTGTGGAAAATGAGCTGAGGTTTCTTAGAGAGACCTTTTGTTTTGATCAAGACGGCTGTAATTGAAATTCTGTTCAAATAATGGATAACACGGATCCAAATACATAATGTGATCAAGCAGTTTCAGTCCATTCAGCCCACATGCGTTAATTCATTCATTTAGAAGCAATTATTTTAACTTTTCTACTGAAATGTTTTCTGCAATATCATAAGGACTTCTTCATGCGACCTCCTGCTTTCACAATGTGTCAGGAAATGAAAGGATAGAGGGATATTGCTTTGAAAAAGGCTATCGATGACTAAGGGCAGCTATTTGGACTCTACAGCTGAGCAATCATCTACCCAGCATTCTCTAAAGTGCTCATTGTGTACCCTCCAACAAAGACTTCAAAGATGAAAGCCATACACAAAATAAATGTAAGAGGGACTGCGACGGAACAGATGTTGCAAGACATGAGTAACACGCGTGTTCGACTATGGAGGAGAACGGAAAAATGCGTATAGTTGCTGGCTGTTGATAAAGTCGGCACTCAGCAGTGGTAATGTGCGTGGTAAATTGTTTGCTTGATTTAAGACTCTTTAAAAACCAACGCTTGGCTAGACACACCCAGCAAACACGTACAACCTTCGAAGTACTCCATCTTCAAACAATGCAAAATATACCAAAAATGTATTTTTCCCTCTTGAGTAAAATATGGTTTATTAAAAAGAAAAAATAGGTTAGGTCCCTTGTTGACACACATTAAAATTCATATATGCTGAAAGAGAAAGCTTTGAGTACTTCAGTTCATTGAATTAAAGACATTTGAATGGAGGAAAACAGAAAGGAAATACCCTGCTTAGAATATTTATGTATTCATATTCTACAACTGACTGGCATGGTTTTTGCGTATGACAGATGAAAGGCACATGGCACGTGAGCACACTCCTCCTGTGTCTGCCAGTGATGTCAGATTTTCATTGCTGTTGTTTCAGAAAAATCACTTTACATAAAAGGAGTTTAATGGCACAATGAAAAATATAGAGCTACAAGGGGGGAAAAAATGTTGGTACACAACATGATGCTGGCATAGTGAGTAAACAACCTAAATGTATATATTTTTTTCATATTTATGAAACAGTAGGTGGTAAAAAAAAAAAAAAGGCCTAAATTATTCCCGAAAATGATTCACTGATGGATCTGAGGCCCTACATAGAAGTCTGTGTAAGGGGTCAAGCTGAATTTTTATTAAATAAAACTTTTTTGATGAATATGAATAAAATAAAAATGTACAATATTAAATGTATAAAGAAGTAGACTACTGTACTGGTTTAAAAATAAGTTTCATAATTGAATATGCAAAGAGGTTGCAAAATTCATTATATTTAGTTAGCATGACTTCAAATCTCAGGGGAGCTTCGAGTAAATTTATAGAGATCACAGGAGTTCAACTGACATAAAAGGTCGGGAAACCCTGATCTAGAGTGTGGGAATGCACACTCATATATTAAAATAATGTAGTCATGTTCTCTGGAGGGTAACCAGAGGCCATAGAACTGCCAGACGGATGGCTTTGAAGTCTACTATCAGGCTTCCTACCTTTTATAATATAGGAAATTAGATTTTGCTCTTGCATTTAGCACTTAGAATATCAAGTTATGTAAAAACTTACTAAGCTCATTTCAATGAAGAGCTGGAAGGGGCAAAAGTGAATCTGGGGCAGCAAAAATGAGCAGAGTCAGGCTGTGATGCTAAAGTCACATCTGCCTTTCAATGAAGAGGAAGTCTTGGTTTGAAGAGTCCCAGATAAGGACATAATTACTTTAACTTTTCATTTTGTGACTGAATGTTCTCTCATCAGGCATGCAAAGCAATTCTCTCAACAAGTCCGAGACAATGAACTAAGAGGCTACCTGAGTGTGACTGAGCCACCAGGTATTGTTCAGATCCACACTGAAGTTTCTGTTTCCCTTGTTTCACTGATTTTGGTTTGAATCTATGGAATTATTATTCCAAAACTTGTTCTCCTATATTACTCAAACTACATACTGCCACACTAACAAACAGTAATTCAATTTAGATGAAGTATACAGAAATCATAGAAAACAGATTCAGATTATTTTCCGTACACTCTCAGAAATAAAGGTACAAAAGCTGTCACTGGGGTAATACCTTTTCAAAAGATACATGTTTGTACCTAAAAGGTCTATTTTGGTACCTTGAAAGTACATAGTAGGCCTTAAGGTGTACATATTTGAACCAAATAGTGTACTTTTTGTACCTTTATTTCTGAGAGTGTAGTTTAAACTCAAGACTATTCAAAAGTCTTTCTGAGATTTATTAAAAAGAGTCAGCGCAAAAATAATAAAGTAAATATATTTACCTTCTAAAAAAGTCAAATCATAAATGTAATAGATAATAAATGCCTCACTTAACAACAAAAAGTTACCTTTATCTTCTGTAGCATGAATAAAAGTTCAGCTCTGTCCAAGTGAAGAATGTCACCAGACCTCTCACCACCACAGGAAAGCGTTTTCACCCTGAAAACACATTCATGTTTACCACAGGACTGAGGCACCACACGCAAGACCCACTGAGGCCATATTGTGACATGGGAACCCCAATAAAAAAAAAGAAAAGATGTTAAGAGCCAGGGGAATTTGCATTTTGGAAGGCTCTGAATGAAAGTATTTGTTCTTCCTGTGCCTCAGTGAAAGACTCCGTTTAAGTCTAAAATGGTTTTAAGATTCTTGCTCATATACTGAAGTCAGGATTATGAGGATGATAAGTCTGACAATTGATTTTGTTTGCCGCTGTGATACTTTTAAAGTCTGGCAGTAAATCAGGCACTGTGTTTTTTCCCCTTGCTTTCCCCCCCTATTAGTTCATCAGTCAATTACGTTCTCTGGCAGGTCGCTTGACGTGTCCTAGAAACAGGGGCTTTATCTTAAAATTATAAGGGGAAAATCGCAAGCGAAAAGGACAAACACTTCCTGGCTGTTTATATGAATGCAAATGTCAGGTCTTTTCATCTTACCCTTCATAGAAATAGCTTCGAGGTTCACAAGGTGGCAGTAGTTTGAAATCCACTTTAATGCTAGTTACAGCGCTTGTTAGTGCAGAAAGTCTTCGACATGTTTAAAAACAAATAATTAAAAAGAATTATTAATATTGTACCTTTCCATTAACATAGCTTATAAAGAATCAGTAGAGAGTAAACCAGCTACATAAAACATTTATTTTATAATCAAAATTAAATAAATATATATATACAGTGAGTACGGAAAATATTCAGACCCCCTTAAATTTTTGTTGTTATATTGCAAAAAACTATATTGCAGCCATTTGCTAAAATAATTTAAGTTCATTTTTTCCCCATTAATGTACATTATTTTAAAAAAAGAAAAACTGAAATATCACATGGTTCTAATATCACAGTGTCTTGCTGTGACACTCATATATTTAACTCAGGTGCTGCCCATTTCCTCTGATCATCCTTGAGATGGTTCTACACCTTCATTTGAGGTTCCTAAGAGCACAGTGGCCTCCATAATCCTTAAATGGAAACCGTTTGGGGCGACCAGAACCCTTCCTAGAGCTGGCCGTCCAGCCAAACTGAGCTATCGGGGGAGAAGAGCCTTGGTGAGAGAGGTAAAGAAGAACCCAAACATCACTGTGGCTCAGCTCCAGAGATGCAGTTTGGGAGATGGGAGAAAGTTGTAGAAAGTCAACTATCACTGCAGCCCTCCACCAGTCAGGACACATGAAAGGCCGCATGGATTTTGCTAAAAAACACCTGAAGGACTCCAAGATTCTCTGTTCTGATGAGACCAAGATGGAACTTTTTGGCCTTAATTCTAAGCGATACATTAAGTGTGGAGAAAACCAGGCACTACTCATCACCTGTCCAATACTGTCCCAACAGTGAAGCATGGTGGTGGCAGCATCATGCTGTGGGGGTATATTTCAACTGCAGGGACAGGACGACTGGTTGCAATCGAAATAACGAAGGAGTGGCTTCACAACAACTCTGTGACTGTTCTTGAATGGCCCACCAAAGAGCCCTTACCAAATTAAGCATCTCTGGAGAGACCTAAAAATGGCTGTCCACCAACGTTTAACATCAAACCTGACAGAACTGGAGAGGATCTGCAAGGAGGAATGGCAGAGGATCCCCAAATCCAGGTGTGAAAAACTTGCATCTTGAAATAAAATGAACAAATGATTTTAGCAAATGGCTGCAATATAACAAAGAGGGAAAAATTTAAGGGGGTCTGAATACTTTCTGTACTGTATAGTGAAAAATATATACACAAAATATAGTGCTAATAATAAAAATAATAATAATTCACTAAATAATAATAAACTTAAAAAAATATTTAATATAATTACAAATTTAAAAAATTGTGTATAAACAAATTTCCCATTTTTAGCTGGGAATTTTCTCAAATAATAAAGAAATGGCGAGTGAAACATTACATTTAATATGAAGTGATTAAAGAAGTATGTTTTGTTTTTTTAAGGTACCAATACAGACTTCAGAATTCAGAAGTGTACCTTTTGAAAAGGTACTGCCCCAGTAACAGCTTTTGAACCTTTATTTTTGAGAGTGTTGCCTGCTGGTTTTTATGAAGTATGTGTTACGAAATGCATCTATTATTTTAAGTGGGTGCATTAGTCTGTTTTTGATAGATTTCATTTTGTACACCTATTTAAAGGTAAATATTGATATCTAAAGTGTACATACAAGTACCTGTATATAAGTTTACCATTTGAAAAGGTCACCACCCTAGTGACAGCTTTGGTACCTGAAAATGTTGCCTAATGGTTTCTTTGTGTTTAAAAAAACAAACACTCTGAACACTTCAGCAATCACATACATGAATCTTTCATGTTTTTATATAAAACCTACAAATCTAGCTGTTTTTGTAACATGCAGAATTTAATCCCAATTTAAAATGTTAAAAACTGAACAAATCTAAATCTCACATTTCACAATAAAATCTACAAACCACAGAGTTTTCAGTATATCAAGCTTGAAAAGGCACAGGCAGAAAGTCACACATGATGTCATTTACATGCCGATGAAAATACTCATCCACTCAGATGACATGGTACACTTCCCCATTATATTCCACTTTCACGCCGAATAAAACGTGCCCCACCACAGTGTTTTTAATGGATTTGGTCCCGATATCTTTTAGAGGCTCTGAAAGAGACAAGGCCGACATCCCATCTGACTGCTTTTGGCACTAATGATGGTTTCTATTGACCTGGGATGCAAACCCACGCTGAGTAACACAGCAGGACAGTTTGTTCAGTTGAGCGGCGCGTCACACCCTATATCAACCACAGCTTTCATCCGGCAACACTCAAAAGTTCAAGTCAGCGATCTGCTTTGTTGTTTTATCCCCAAAACATGCATTATGTATGTCTAGGTGCTTTAGTAACCAAAGTCATCATGGCATGAAAGGTTAGAGATCCACCTAAATTTACATTTGTGAGGATGCTTTGATTTGCATCGTGATCTCAGATCTAAAATGAGGTTAGTGGGAGAGATACAATTGATTGGTTGCAGACTAGTTATTGACTCATCCAAAAACCAGCGAGAGGAGCCGCGTGATTCTGGAAATGGTCCATCTTTTACTGCTGACAGGGTAGGGCCCCTGCCCTTTAGATAAGAAGATTACAGAGTGATATAGAGGTCTAGCAGATTTATTGTGCCAGAGCTGAGCCATTTAACGGATAGACGGGAACTCTCTCTTTGGAGGATGCTGCTTTCAGGTTTTAATATCTCCCAAACCCAGCTGTTCACCCATCAAATGTGACAGGTGTATGAAATAAAATAAAATAGGGATTTACCCTTAAGTTGACATCTTTTTTTGTGCACAGTTTGCTCTGTTTTAGTCAGCATGTTGGTAAAGTACAACATGGCCAAATCCGTGTTGCATTTTAAAGAGATATTTAATACAAAAATTCATCCATCTGCCATGCTTAAAATACTTTAAAGACTTTGAGGTCTGTTTTTAACTTTACAATACATTGTATTATTCAATATTATTTAACATGAAACAACATGTTACATGAACTAATTAGACAACTACTGTAACTAGCCCAACTGGTTCCATTGGTACACAGCTATCACGATAAAGGAACAGAGAAACAATATCACTGGAATCACTTTCAGAACAATTTCTTTTCAGCTAATGAATATAAAATCATTCATCACAATGATACAAGGTCACACAAAATTACTTCTTATTATGTACTGCAAGCACACACTCTATCTCTCCCGCACTCTCTCCCTCAGAGAGTAATGTTGTTAGCGGTACTCTGACGACTTTACAGTATTTGTAACATCAACTTGAAAACAATTTGACTTTTCACAAGCAAGGTAACAACAGCGCTGTTAGTGAAAAAAACTTAAACTTAAAATTTCACTGTTTTAGCCAGAACTCAGACTCTGTGGTAATCACACGCTCTCTCTCACACACACATAACTTAGCTATTAACTGCATTAGTCTGCTATCAGCAGTTTAAGCTCCTGTTACTAGGTCTAAAATTATGTTTTGGAATTAACAACGGATGCGTTGGATGAGATGTGGAAGAAATAGTCCAACTTACAATAGGGTTTTAAGTACAAAAACAGGAAAAATACCTTGAAATATATCATCTGATCGATGTTTTGAGGTGTGGCAAACATAGCGTAAGGGGAATAATTGACTCTGGGCCCTTGAATTATTAGAAAAACAATGCACACTGTTGTGACCGCATCACCACCTCGGGTGTGAATAATTTTTTCTAATAATTCAATGGACCATTGTCATTTATTCCTTACATAATGTATTAGTATTATAACAATAAGTACTTTTAACATGTGCAACAAGGACATCTTTAAATAAACTGTTACCTAAATTCCTTTTCATTTCAAATTAAAAAAAAATTAAGTAATTGATCTGAATTTTGAGCGCATTCTCAATTTGATTCTAAATGGTGCACAAAAAAAGTGCATATTAATTCTTTAAAAACGTGTTTTGTTTTAGGTTTTTTTTTTTTCAGCATCAGGGCATGAATATGAATTTTCATTTGGGGTTGAACTATTTCTTTAAAACCTCCAGATTGACGTTGTTCATCAGTCCATTTATATATTTTCTATACTGCTTCTCATCTGTTGAATCACAGGATTCCTGGATCCTAACCTAGAATGTAGGACAAAGGCAGGGAAACACCCTGGACAGGTGGCTAGTCCATCACAGGGTTACGCATTTTCTAACCAAACATATGTCCTGAAGGAGAACGATATGAAAAATGAAAGACAACACAGAGAAAAGACAGAGACAAATGAGCAATGACCCTTTGTTGTTACAAGACAGAAGCACCAATGAAGCGAAACCACAGAAAGGCATTATGTCTCTGATACGATCACACAAAACGAGGGGTCACGAATCAAAGGAGCGAGTGCCATTACTGGCATACTGTCAGACCTTGTTCTGCATGGTAAAGCAGCTTGTTGATTAGAAAAAAAAAATATTGATTAGTGACAATGAACAGCCATGGGCTAATCATAATTGATGCTTCATAGCTTCAGTTAACTCTTTCAGGCACACACTTATTTTTCAAGGATTACAGTATTCAGTAATGTATACATCATTTTGAGGAGGTTTTGACCACTACTTTTAAGCCGCTCTAAAAGTATTGGTTTTGATTGGTGCAAATCATCACAGTGCACTTTTATTTGCTGCACTGATTAGCATAAAATTTTCATCTCCTAAGTAGTCTGAAACTCTCTGTATTTCAAACTGTGTTGTATAAAACTTATTAAACTAATGTGTCAGTATGATATGCATCACCACATTTTGTGTGCTGCAAAGAAGTATTTTCATTAGACGCAGAAAGGTTTCTAATATTTTGGCTATGTAATTTGTACATAACCCCTATATTTCACCAATATGTTTACCAAGTGTGTTTTATAGTTATTGCTTTAATATTTATAAATTCCTTTCTAAACTATTAACAATGAATGTGCAAAATCTGTAGCTTTATAGTAAACTATTTTTTAAAGGCTTCTGTTTAATAAAACAAACTATCTTTTTTTTTGCTTTGCAGTATACATATGCGTATATACGTATAAAAATGCTTAAACGACACACATTTACTTCAGAGGCTAAGATGTATATAGTATATTAATGGCAGATTTTCTACTTTTTACTTGTTTATACGTAGAGGTGAAAAAGCCACACTCATAATAAAGATGCCTGAAGATGTCTGTAAATAATATTAATATTGCTTTGTTAAGTAAATTCCAGCTGCTTCAAAGGTTTTTGAACATTTTAAGTTAGAAAATCAGAGCTTTTTTGCATTGTTTGCCATCACCTCATGTGCTCTTTACTTAACAAATCAAAAGTTTCCTCAAATAAAACGTTTTCGAAGTGGGCCGAAAAAAAGAGTTACTCCAATACTTCTAATGCTAAGCAATAAATCCATATGAGCACATTTAATTTGTTTAAGAGTCTGCCTCAGCTTGAAATACACTCTCGATATCTGACACACTCTGTGCACTATAGCTGCTCGAATCAATCAGCCGTACCGGACAGCAGCGGCTCAACTAGAAGTAACAATCAATGGCATTGCTAAGCACGGGACAGGCCAAAGCTCCCTCATGGCTTCCGGAGCTGCAAGTGTTAAATCAAACTCGCATTGATTGTGTGGGGTTCAATTGGATGGGGGAGGGTAGAACTGGGGACCAATGAACTATTGGTTTGTGGTCAAATAAACCAATACAAACTTTGGTAGATTCATTTGAGACTATGGTTTGCTATGAGCAACTGAAATAAAACTTAAGCAAATATAATATAATATATATAGTTGGTAAATGGAGTTGATTAATGTGCATTGTCATCATGTTGCACGTACTCCATTTTCAACTCCATTTTCAATAGCGTTGCCGACAGCATGATAAATGCACATAGCATTGTTGTATCTACATGTTAATACCGTTTGTGGGCATCCAGGATCTTTAATTCTGAACCGTTGTCACCACTGACTATGAGACGATGGAAGAATGTTTCAGAGTAATTAGGAGTCTGGGGGAAAAGCGAGTCTAGGAGTCTCTCGAAAGCGCCCTTCCCCCCAATCAAACACAGCCTACATTGCCCACCCCTCCTCTCTTGTCCAAATGCGTAATATTTCGAACAGTAAACAAAACCATCCCCTCTCCCCACCCTAAATGAAGATAAATGAGGACTAAAACCCCTATTAGATGGCTGACGGGTGGTAGGGTTGAAAAGAAAGGGCAAAAAAATGCTGCAGTAGGATGGCACGCTTCCTTCTTGCGGTTGTTCCTGGATACCACCAAGAGCTAGCAGGAAGGAGTATCCCATAGACGATAATTCATAGTGCTATGGTCTCCTCAGTCTCAAATGAGCCAGATAAAACTGCAGCGCTTGCAGAAAGGACGCATTATGGTCTCTGGGCCTTTGGTGGCGTTTTAATGATGATGGCTGTAGAGTTTCTACTTCGTGGTAGCCCTGGGATTGCATCCCCCCACTCTGGGCGAGCAAGGTTGCTGATGGTGCTGCCTGTCTTAATTCAAGCTTCAAGCATGCAGGGAAGCAGGAAACTGTCCCTGAATGTCTGCGATGCCACACGCATTGGACGTGTTCACGCAGCTTGTCTGTTCGTCTTTGCATGTTCAGCAAGTATTGATTGGCTTCTAGTTTTTTGTGCCACATGAGACAGATTTCATGCCTGTGGTCACCGGTGCACTTCAGATGATTGAGTATTCTTCTCATTTTGTGAAAGAGAGAATTGATCAGACCAGTTAATTGTTCACTCGTTCAATTTTTAACCAATTAGCTGACACATAAAGATCTACTGAATATGGCTTTTTTTGCGTAATGACAATGGGCAGGAAAAAAAATATTCTGAAGATCAAGATGAGTCACTATATGAAACAGGTTCCATTTGATCAGGTGATTCCTTAAAAACAATTTTGTAATATTGTAACATTAGCAAATGGCAGCAGTTTAATAAATTACATGTGAAGCCAACAGAACAATCAGCATTTGTTAAATGATATTTTATTATGGATTTTATACATACATACATTCATACATATATACATATATATATATATATATACATACATTTTGTTTTATTTATGACGAAAAATAAATTTTGATAAATTTTAGAACAAAAACTAAAATAAAACAAAATAAATACAGAAATAAGAATAAAGAAAAATAAAGACACACACACACAAAAAAAAACCATTTTATTTTTTTATCCACGTACAGTATAAGGTGATCAAATTGTAAATATGGGCTTAAGATTTCAAGATTAAATAAAGAGTATTATAGATATTATTAAATACACTAAATAAATAAAATGAATCTAAAAATTGGAAAAAGCTCTTTAGAACTCAAGTGCTGCTATTGTGTTATGAACATCTGTTCATTTTCCCTAAAGATATGGGTGTTTTTCTGAAATCACGCAGGATCTTGCCAGCTGCATTCTCAAATTCTATTTCCTTTACAGATCCTTTAATACATATCTATATAAAATAATACAAGGAGGAGGGGTTTCATTTCAGGCAGTGTGGAGAGCAATCATCTTGCCAAGCTTGGGACCTTTATGAATTCCCAGCGTATCTCCTCACACCAGCTGTCTTCCATTGATAACGGCAGGTAGACATGGCTCTTTCAAACTGTTATCATTCTCCCTCCCAGTCTGTGCAGGGTGGACAAGACCAAGTGGACAAATATGTACATTCGCTAAATAAAAACATGAAAGAAATCATATCTTGCCCTTTTTGACACAATCCTTTTTACTTTGTTCTGAACCGCTAGTAGATTTGAGACAAATCCATTTGCAATGCCACATCTCCTTTAGCTTTAGTAAAGAAACTGTGTATGTGATAAAATATGAAGTGGGAACAATCATGTTAGTAGCGCATGGAGCGATAACCTTAACACTAAGGTCTTTACACGGATGTGCTAGGTGTAGCTATGCTAATCTGCTAAAGCTGTTGCATCCTAAAAACTGGTTTTGCTCTGCAAAACGGATGATATTTGTGCTCAACGCTCTAGTAAAGGTGAAGTCTGTTGTTAGCATTCACTGCTAGGTTTGGTTAAGCTCACTGTATGTCATCCACACTTCACAGCACAAAAGCTATTTGGTGACGTGACTCCACTGCTAATGCTAAATTACTCAGTGTACAGCGACAAGGCCATTTTCTATTATTTATACTGGAGTCACAAAAGAGGTCATTCTGACTACCACAGCACATACTATAACTATGTTTAAATCAATGCATAATTTATCATTATAGAGCACTTTCTACATTACTAATAAACTGATACTGTAGTTATGATTAGAATATCATAAACACAATCACATACTCTGTGATTTCACACATGACAAACAGGTTGCTTACCATACCACAATAACTATTGTGCAAAATTAATATTGATATTTATCAATATATTTTATT
Source organism: Enteromius trimaculatus (assembly GCA_032361065.1). NCBI lineage: Eukaryota > Metazoa > Chordata > Actinopteri > Cypriniformes > Cyprinidae > Enteromius > Enteromius trimaculatus. The sequence goes on along the minus strand of JAUMHP010000048.1, from coordinate 15,228,411 downwards.
GAATTAGTGAATTATTAAGTCAAATTTCATTTCTGATACACATCCAGAAATGTATTCATAAATGTGATTCCATAATGATTTTTTTCTTTTTTTTTAAGTTTACATAAAAACGCAGGTATCACTTTGTGGTACTGAAAGTGTACTCGAATTGCTATGAATTCATGCATGAATTAACTTCATTACTACATGCAGTAATATCTCATGAATTGTCAGGAACTAATATGAGTTCCAAGTCTTTCATTTATGACTTTATGACGAACTACATAATTTAGACATTAACTATGATGGGTAAGACGCATTATCATGATGTTTTCTTTGTTCACAAGAAAGAAAGAAAGAAAGAAAGAAAGAAAGAGAAGGAAAGAAAGAAAAGTCTTTACTTTGGATAAATCTATAGTAAATAAATTGTCATGAATTTGTGCATTAAAATAGCATTACCTAATACTTAATTGCAGATAGAACTACTTGAAATACTAAATGAATTTAGAAAAATCCCCATTACATCATTCATGCACACAGGTTAGAACAGTCTATCAGTTAATGTGAAAACTAATGTTGTTGTTGTTTTTAATTAGTTATTAAGCATATTTATATAGTCCTTCAGGTAAATGACCCCAACACTGGCCAATCACAGCACATAGAAAGTGAGCTCTGTTGAAATCAAAATATAGTACTCATCATTAACTAAGCATTAGTTTCTCATAACTTCATAATGTGTGTGGCTCCTCAACTAAAGTGGTGACTAGACCCAAACATTGGCCAATAACAGCACATCTTGTAAATTCTGTTGACATCCAAATACAGTAGACATCATTAACTAAGCATTAGATTGTCATGACTTCATCATATCTCTGTACAGTATAAGAAAGACATGACAGACAGATCAGTAAAATTATGCTGCAGTTACAGTCCTCTCTGGCGGAATATAGTAGGTTTTGTATGGGGTGAAGAGCAGAGTGTAATTTATCAGTCGCTGAAATTTTTTATCCCTATCCGCTCCCTATCCCTGAAAACACATACACATCATTCAAACACACAACAACAACAAAAATCATTAGCTCTCACATTAACTGATAGACTGTTCTAGCCTGTATGGATGAATGAGGTAATGTGCATTTTTGTAAATTAATTTAGTAATTCAAGTAGTTTTATCTGCACAAAATAATGCTATTTTTATGCACAAATTCCTGACAATTGATGTACTACAAATGTATCCATAGTAGTAGTTATCTTTCTTTCTTTCTTTCTTGTGAACAAAGAAAACATCATGATCATGGGTAATAAATCATAAATCATGAAGATGAACTCCTGTTAGTTCCTGACAATTCATGAGATATTATTGCATGAAGGCATCATGTATGCATTAATTTATGCATGAATTCATAGTAATTTATGTACACTTACCAAAATGGAGTAATATTATATTCATATTACATTTTCCATCCAGCCTTTTTATCCAACACTCCCCAAATGACTTAGCGTTATTTAAATGAAAATCTTGTTATCGTTACAGTTTTTAAAAAATGTCAAAATTTACTTTATCTGCCTCTAAAATGATGGTCCTTTCTGGTTATGTATCTTTCTTTCTTTCTTTTTACGTCATATTGCTGCAGTAAAATGGGTTGCAAATGTCAACTCACCTTAATTTTAATGGATTTTTTGGTTGCTGATTTGGCTGCAAATTGGAATACTCAAAATGTTTCAAGAATATTGAAATTCTTCAGAAGGCCTTTGATGGAAAGCAAGTAGAAGTGCATCAGTTCCAAATTAGGCTGGTTGAGAAAGTTATTAACAAGACCAAAACAGTGTAGTTTCTGTTTGAAGACACAATTCAAATAAAAGGCCACTTGGGTCCAGCAAAGGATGTTCATGTCAAGTGAGAGGAATGCTGAGCACTTGGGAGTGAATGGAGAAGAGCTTGCCCAAGTACCCTTTATAGGGTAGCATAAAAGACTTAGTGGAATGTGAGTTTTAATGGATGAGCTGGCACACCGGAGCTCAAAGCCTCTCATGCCACAGGTGGAGGGAGGGGGACATGGGAGCAGGATTGTTTTTCTATCTTTGTCTAAACAAAAAGTGACATTATATATGGTGCCGTTGTATGATGGTAATGAGATTAGATACGGATCAGCGGGAGATGAACATGGGTATGTGCCCCTTACTTTTCTTACGCTTCCACTTTCAATCTCTCCTTCTCTATTTCTTTGTTTTTAGCTGGTGACCACTGTGGGAGACTGCATGAGGGCATGTTGATGATAGAAGTCTTAAAAAGAAAAGTCTTACATTATTTATTCAGCCTATGTCAATCAAATCCATGGACTTTCTTTTCTCTGTAGAACACAACAGGTAACTCTTTCGATGCAATTAAAATGGACTAGACCATTCAAACTTCAAAAAAAGCTGCACAAATTAATCTATATTCAAAATCTTCGAAAGCCACAATATAAGGGGAAAGAAAAAAAATCGCAAAATCATTTACGGTACATCTGCCCTATTTCTAGAGGTATGTTCATTAGAGACGCAGCAATATCTAAATTGAGAATGGACCATTCTTTGGGTTCTTTAACAAAGTTATTGAGTTCCTAAACAAATGATTCTATTCACAAAGTGATTCAGTTTGCATAATTCTTTCAGGAAACCTGACTAATCTGGTAAGGGGTTCTGAATCACTCAATGATCCGATTACAGTTTAACAGCTGAAAGGGAAGATTATCTGTGAATAATGACGCAAATTTAAGTCAGTATATCACACACATTTATCAAATTACTTCAAAAGATTTAAAAATAACAATTTTAGGCAATTTGTATGGAAATTTTGCATCCTTTTGAGAAGCTGAAGAGCTCAAGCTACGATTTTATACAATTAGAAATTGCTATTATACTTCATAAATGAAAAACAGAAAACAGAAGGTAACCCATTTTATTAAAGTTCCCCTATAATGGGTAATGAAAGGTTCATATTTTGGTTTTGGGAGTCTCCAACAAAGGCGGACATGCACGCAAGGTCAAAAAACACTTTGATTGTCTTATAATATAAATATATTTTTAACTTACATGCTCAACAAATCCCAATCTATAAATTTTTCCAAACCCCTCCTTTGAATGATGCAAATCTGTGGTAACTGTAGTAATCTGATTGATCTCATTTTTTTTATTTTATCATGCCTGTAAAGTAGTGCTGCTTTTTGTACAGCACTGCCCGGGAAACCGCTATTTGTGTCACTCCAAAAGCAGCAACTAGTGGCAAGGAATGATTTTGCATTTTCATTCAAACCAATGCCAAAGTGAGTGGGCAATGTTTCGTGTTTACCTCAACACGATAAGGCTTGGGATTTGTTTTAAAAATGATTATTTTTTTCGATAGACTTTATACACAGTGCACTTTCAGATTTAAAGCTTTTCAGCATGTTTTCATTCACTTACTTGTTACACACTGCATGGAAAGGAATTAAAAATAATAATAATAGGGGGAGTTTAATTAAGCATTAAATTTACAGTAATAATCTTTTCTTTTTTTTTTACATGAAAAATTCATTTTTGTAGTTCAGAATTTTTTCCTATTAAAGTTGCATAGAGCAAAGGGAGTCATATGGATTAGAAGCACCATGAGGGTGGATAAAAGATGAAAGAATTATCATTTTTACTCCAAAATAGCACAAAATTGCCAAAACTGGTTTGAAAATTAAAAGTAGCTCTTATCAACACTATTGAACAATACTTGAATTCTGCACTGCATGAGCTCTCTCTCACGGCACCAGCCAGATAAAATAGTGTTCCTCTTCTTCCTGTTGCGTGCACGTGTGGAGAAAGCGGTGTATTTACGCCACGGGCACCTCACACGCTAGTAGTTCTATCAAGGGTCCCATGTGACACAGGTTGCCCATAGTAACCGGCTTAGCTGCAGTCAATGGAAAATAATACATTAAAGAGTAGTGAAAACAACTTCAAACACAGCGGTCTTGAAAGATTCAGTTAGTGGATGTAATGAATCAGATACAAACTGCTCGGGGCTGTTATTGCACAGCAGAGCCCAACGTGTCAATCACAGCTGATGGCCTGTGAAAACGTAGCCAGGGTTTTTTTTGATTCTCGACCCCATTTGTATGATGGACAGCCCCGTCGTCCAATTACCACCACACTCTGCCAGATCACCACAAGGGTCGCATTTAACAGACCTCGGGTGCAGGAAGAACACCTGCATCGTGCAATTTACCGCTGGTTTTGTTGAGAGTCCTGGATCTGTGACATTTCTAAACGAGGGGGGTTCGTAACCTTTGCTGAACATTTGAAACCTACACTATATGACAGGCTTATAATTATGGGACAATAAAACAGAAAAGAAAAACTATTTTGAAAATATATAAATAATTAAAATATAAATTGACGATTACAATGATGCTTGTCAGTGACACAAAAGACCTTTTTTGATCTGAACAATCTATGCAAATGATGTTGACGAAAAGCCTAACGGTTATTGTTATGCTGTCATACGCATTTAGCCCAACACAAAGCCCCTCTATGCATGTAGACACATGAACATATAGAAAAAGACTGTGTTGAAAGCTAATATAACCGTTCTCCTCAAACATCGTTAGCGGGAAAGAAGTGTGCAAAACTGCTTTGTTCTTGTCTCTTCTCATCCATGTCAACTGGTACAATGACTGACAAAGAAGTGAAACCACTTTGGCAGCCATATTTGAGGTGAGTCATATAACAGCGGGTCTCTGAGGGGCTTCGGTGATGACAGTAATGCATCCGCGCTCGCTTTCCCAGCTAGAGGCTAATTAGGAGAGCGCTAAAACCTGCTCAAGACACAGGTAGACAGCTAAAGCTTCGAAGAAAAAGAGAAGATGAATTGCAGAATGGCAAAAAAGGATCAGTATGCACTAATTAGGGTTAATTGTGAGATGTTTTGCTTGAAATTCTTTTGCCAAGGACAGCCCATAATGAAAACCAATTATAGATCTCTTTTTTTGTCATTTTGTTGGTCTGATAGTGATAAAGAACCAGATTAGTTTTTCATACGTTTCTTAAAATAACCATACAAATATGGTCTTTCGCACTTAAATCTGACCGCTAAGGGGATTTAAGGTTGAATACATCAGCTGAGAAGCTACTACTAGCCTACTGGTAAACAACACAACAACAAACAAGACTTCACTCAGTATGTGAAGATCGTAGGTTCTGCTTTTAAGCGATGTATTTTATTACCATTGTGTCTGATAACAGTACAAATATGTCCTCATTCAAAAGTTACATAACATCAAATGTAACTGTTTTTACCATTTAACGTCTCTTGAGCCAAAACAGTCTGAAGTATCTTGAGATTTTCACTATCTGCAAAATGTGCCATTTAAATTGAATCAGTGTTTAGCCTTAAAGTTTTCACATTTGTTGCACAACATTGTGCCGTAAGAACACAACATAGAAGCTCATTTCTGCAACATAATGAAAAAAAACCATGCTATGGTAAATCATCATCACATACTAAGCAATAATAATTAAATAAAAAGTGATCGTTTTAATTTAAAATGATCATAACAATGCAATGCATACTACAAAAAACTAACAAAGGTGTCTACTGCTTCTGCTTACATCATTCTGTCTCTATTTTTATCCCATGAAAGCACTACTGCAAAGTGAACAACTGTGCCGTTTATATAAAACGTGAACATTTTCCATCTGATTCTGCTGTGTACCTGCATGTCTGTAATTAGCTAAAACAATTAAGCTGAAATTACCATCACTTATGCTCTGTTTTCTAGTACTTTATGTACCTAAATTTGCCATGTAGCAATTGCTGCTATAAGCATAGTGATTACATTTCTTCAAATAAAGTCTAAATCAAATGCTATCCCCTCTTGAGTTCTGCAATAGCGACATTTGCAATCACATAACTGCAGCTAGTTTCAATATTTTCAGATGTGTATTTACATGCTTTCGTTCAAGTGCAGAAAAATAGATATTTTATCATTTATGTGTTGAATCAAGCGAACACCAGTTGAGCTACAGAAATGAGATTTAGGAACGAAAGCACTAACAGCATTTTTCATTGCAATTAACTGCAAGCAAATGCTCGTTACCCAAGTAACTCAAGAACCCAGTTTCCTTATTTCCCAAGGCTTCCCAAATTAGGGAGCAATCACCCATATGGGAACTAACAGCACATCTGTATTCCCTCTAAATGCATTGATAAATTGAACAAATTGGAATCTGTCTTGAATTTAAGGGATTTCACTGGGACCTGCAGGAGAAACTGTAATGAGGTCACAGGGCTGTGGGCTCTCAGCGGGGTCAGTAAGGGACATGGTCCCAGAATGCAGTGTTGAATTATAGGTTTGGCAGCGTTCTTGTACAACAGTTGCTGTTCCTGCAGGATGTGAACATTGAGATCTTGAATATCGCTGTACTTCTGGCCCTAAGCACGATTAGGTGCGCACAGTGCCAAGGACAGACACAAAGATTGTCTTATCCTTCCGCAAACCCTTTGTCGGAGATTAAACGGTGTCCTAACAAGGAGGAACACAGTAAATTTCCAGTGAAATGTCACATGAAGAATGGCTTTTAAATTACGATTCTATTTATGAATTATGAAATGATTTCAAATTTGAGGTTTCAAACAGCATGCTGAATTGCAATTCAAATTTAAATGTAAAAAACTGTAATTAAAAGAAAAATTAAATAAGCTTTGTTTGAAAGTTCAAAAAGCTTTCAAATTTGGATGTTTATAGACAGATAAAACAACAGACAGACAGAGCAATAGCTAGTTGCTAGTTATGACAAAATGTTCTGGTTGGTTGATTAAAAACACAAATTTACATTCCAGATCATGCCTTTTATGCAGTTTCATCGTGTTTTTAAGACAGATGCATGTTCTTCTCAAATCTACAATGAGTGTTTGCCGAATGACTCAAATGTAATTATTTTGATAATTTAACTAGCTAATTTGATTAGTGTTGGGTTAAATCCAATTACATTTTCACACAAACTTTGGCCATATGTTGAGATCTGTGCAACACTTCACTTTTAAAAGGCAGAATCTAATTACCTTAAGATGCTTTTCTTTGCAATAGTGTCTTTAAGGTTTAAGTGCACATTAAAAGACTGACAGAGACTGAAGTTCATTTTGCAAACCATTTATTATGCCTTCCATGGTTCTTTCTAATCAATGCTCATCAACCCTCTAATGCCCAGCGAATAGCATTTTACCGCTCTTAGCTAGTAAACATCTTCTCTCTATGCAGGACACGCACATACGTATATTAGCAGTATGTGCGTTGTGTTTGTTATTTTTTGCATTTGTGCGTCCCTCTTTGTAACACCTTCATTGTAATGGGTCCCAATAGGTGTGTTATAATATGGGTCTCACACTCTGTCATTCTGATAGACATGGTTTCCGAGTTGGATATACTTTATAGAGAGTCTTGTTAAGACCGTAGCGCATGCTAAACACATTGAAGTGGGCATTAGAGAAGACAGAAATGGCTTTATTCACATGGGGACTGCACCTGCTGGTCTTGTTTTTGTTTATGTGTGAACATATGGAGTTCATACCCATTAGAACTGATTTACAATGTGATGCAGGACAAGCTGAAGTCCTTAGCTCTGGCATGAAGGTTGACCTCAGATGATAAAACAAGTTAATGAGCCACAAGCCCTTTTGCTAAATTATTTAGCTTAGTTTTGAATGTTCTGTCAACTTAAACTCTAAAAGCAATCATGCTTAAAGGAATATATATATATATAGGGGGCCAGAATAATGCATTAGTTAAGAATTAATTAATGGTTAATTTGTTTACAATTAAGCATTAGTTGAGCAAAAACACATTACTAATTAACGATTAAAATGTTAAGTTAATCATTAATTACTAGTGTGTTTGCTCAACTAATGCTTAATTGTAAACAAATTAACCATTAATAATTAATGCTTAATTAATGCATTATTTTGGACCCCTATTCTGAAGTGTTACCAAAAACACTACTTTTGTTTTTCAGTGAATCAAGGCTTAAATTAGTCAGTTTGTCCCACAAATTCTTTAACTACATTTCTGTTAAAGGAACTACATTAAAGAAACATTACATTTTTAACATTGTATTGTAAGTCCCTCTCAAATTTGTTTGCTTATTTAGGCGTTGTTGGGTCAGTACCCTCATAGAACAATACCCTTGATGTACTGATGCATTTGCCAAGTCAATATTGTGCAATTTTGATTTAATTTAAAACGTAAGTGAAGTACATATTTAGCAACACATGTGAATTGCTGTGCTCCCAGAGTGTTTACTTCAAATTCTCTTCAAATGTTCTCTAGAGTAAGGAGGCCATGGTCATATTCACTTTCTAATGTAATTCGCTATATGACACCTTGTTTACAATCATATAATATACATAACTTGGATTACATCATTTTAGGATTACTCAAACATTTCCTAATAACAGTTATTCCACAGACCACAATTCACCACATCCCTTTAAAGCTTGAAGCCCATGAAGCAACACATTCACACCCACAACCCAACACACTAACTCTTCCCAAAAACACAACCATATTACGGAACCCACTCTGTGCCCATTTGTGAGGGAGTGTGTGTGTAAGTTTTCAACCGGTTGTGCAATTCAATTGGCACTTTATGGAGAACGGTCTTGTGTGTGGGCCACAATGTAGCATGCAATTTAAAATGAAGAACACATACATAAAGTTGTTGCTTCAAACTCCTAATGGGAAGAACCATCATCAGTAATCTACGTGCCGGTGAATAAGACATCTAATTTTTTCCAGGAAGTATGTCTCTGTAACTCCAGTGGCACTGTGTAAGTGTCAGCTAAATAACAAATCAGTACCGGTAACTAGAGAATTACAAAGGTGGACTTTAAAATTTGAATTAAATGAAGCAGAGAGTTATTACCACTTCAGTCAATTAGTTAATAAAATTACATTAAGAGAAGGTCAGTTTACTCGAAGTGGAGCCAAGTGATCCAGTGCTCCAGACATTCAATTTAGTACAAGTAGGCAGTGTGATGTGTTGTATATTAAATAACCATCTAGTTAATTAAATACTTTATTCTATCCATCTAGGATGATTCCCTGCTTTTGGTCTGGAAGAAAGGGATAGACTCCAGAATTCCTTTGACCCTACATAGGACATGTGGTTTGGAGAATGAATGGACGTATAAAGCGATAAGTGTTTTAGCAAAACCTCACTGAACGGAAACATTTGAATATTTTGTTAATGAAAGTATAAGGTGATGCAGCACTGGTACCCAGCTGTTCTTGCGGCCAGCATAGATCTCCATACTGCGCCCATAGTTGGGGTCTTCCAGCAGGCTGTCATATTCAAAGAGCAGGCGGGAGCTGTCACGAAGCCGCTGGCACTGGTACTGATGGTACTGCTGCAACAGCTCTTTCACCAGCTGCAAGAGACACTCCGGTTTACCCGCATCCCATGACACCAAGTGCTGTTGGAAGAGAGAGAGAGAAAGAGAGTGGGAGTCAGCATTTTATCACAAAAAATAAGTAAAGTCGATTGAGAAAACAGAAACATCTAGTACTTTCTAGCAAAGTTTTTCTTTCTTTTTTTGTGGAAATACATACATGTATGTATATGTATATATATATATATATATATACAGTTTATGTACAAATAACACCCATATTGCATGACAATTAATAGCTTGAAAATCCATCCAGTACAACTTTTATTTTTGTAATATAATAAATTTCATAGTCTGATTAATGCTATTTAAAAGATAAATAAGTGGTCTTTCAATATCTGAATGGAACTTGAATGCAAACATAAAATACTGTCATCACTCATTGGTTGAAACATAAGTGGCCTTGGTAACATCAATTGCATGAAAAAAATCATTTCAGAGGAACAGGAATGTGTATTTCAAACTCAAATATGTTCAATTTAAAGTCATGATGAATTGTAAATTTTACGTTTTCTGTGCCTCAAAACAGAACTAAAGACTGTTTTATAATGACGGTTCCCTAATCTGCCATGGTTTAAAGAGATAGCCTTGCCCCATCCCATGTCATTGGTTGAGACCACTTGATGCAGGGCCAAAAACAAAATAAAATAAAAAAAGGTTAGGCAGCATTTTTTTTTATTAAAGATTGAGGAAACAATTTTGTCGTTATTTTAACACGGATGTACACAGATAATTAATTCACAATAAACACTGTCAAATTCCATAAAAAATAAGATACAAATATGAATTTTTGATTTCATGGCAAATTTAAGCAACCACTATTCACAAAAGGATTTAAATATCTGAGGGAAATAACCATGTGCCATGCTTTTGGCATTTAACAATAAATAGCCTGAGATTACAACATGCTGATAAAACATTAAATAATCATCT
>JAUMHP010000048.1:15189899-15209520 GCA_032361065.1 Enteromius trimaculatus | reverse complement strand
TACTGCTGGTTTGCAATTATATATGGCTAAAATATTGTAATAAAGACTATTTGACCCCCTGTTCTAAATCTACATTATGACACTTATTGAGGGATATTCATTTCAATTTACTAATTAGGTTAAGATGATAATTAGGGCTAAACTACGATTAATATAGTGCTAATAAATCGAATTAGAAGACTTGTAATATAGATCCTGAGCTGTATTGACTGCTTTTATGGTGCTTTCGGGAGATTGACAGCTCCTGTGTATACTGCAACAATCTTTCTTAAAATTCAAATAACTGAAAATAATATCAAATTTCCACTGAAAGACGGGGTATAAATAAGCATGAAAAAATAATCTACAATGAATTAAGGCCCATAAAAACACTTTGATAAATATATTACTTTGTACTTTTTATGGCTATTTTTAATGAATTTATTAAATAGTATTTATTTATAAAATATACTACATTAATATTTTCTATAACTTCTATAAAATTATCACATTGTAGTTTGTTCATGAAGCTTTGTTTTATCTATGTCAAACACTTACATACTTGCATACATTTTTATTATTTTACCTTATGAATACCATTTCTGGTGACACTAGGTGTTGTAACGATGGAGACGGAGACGTGCGGATCCAAATGCAGCAAGTTTATTAAAAGGTCACAAAACTCACAGGGTAATCACAGGCAGGGTCAATAATAGCAAACAGGGACATCAGAGGCAGAGACAATAGAATAATCCAGAAGAAGAAGCAGTGGTCAGTCGAACGGCGAACGCTATCCAAGGGGCGAGAGAGAATATCCAAGGCAGACAGGGTCGAGAACAGGTAAACCCAAACAGGGAAACACGGAGGGCTAGACACTGGGAAAATACGGTAATGAACAGCGAACAGATAAACACGAACGCAAGGCTAGGGGGTGGAGGAATGGATGAGTGGCCATGGCGACAGACAAGGTGGGTGGAGACAGCTGTTCATAATAAGAGTCCTGAACGGAGCACAGAAAGACAGATACATAGTACATATAGTCCGGGCTGGAGTGCCCTCTGGTGGAGCCTGATGGCACTTCCAGCTGGCATTGTGACAGGTGTTAACTTTAACTTTTAACACCGCAACCAGCCCCAGGTTCTCATCTGGTGTCATTATAGGCAAAGAACAGCATGAACACTCTTCAGAACATCTCTATATGAGTTCCACAGGAGAAAAACTACCATAAAGGTTTGGAAGAAGATTTATAAAAGATTTATAAAGGAGCTTGTTAACGCAAAAGCTAAATGTTTCTTTATTAAAGGTCTTCTTGCAGGTTCTGTGACTGGTACATCCTTGTTTACATAGCGAGAGGGACAAACTGGCACAAAAAGCAAACCTCTGCATGTTTCACATCACGTCCCAGGACACAATAAGCCTTTTCACTGCCATGAACTTTTAGGTCCCCATGGCTGTCACATCTATCCTCCTTCATCCTTTCTTTCTAGCATCTTTTCTTTCCATCCACTCCATCTTTGCAGTGCCTTTCCAGGGTTGCCCATACCCTGAAACACAACCTCCTTTATGAGAACCCCAGGGACAAAGATGTCGCTATTCCATAAGCGGTCAAAGCCCATTCATCATTTTATTATTTTTTTGTCTTTATTTATATAATCTGCTCCCTTCACAGTTAGGATCTTGCTGATTTGAATAATGGCTCATATAAATTCCAACAGAGTCACATGCTTTGAGTTTCATATCTATATTACAAGGAACATACTATTGCAGACATCACGAGCATGCTATATTTCACACCATGTTATGGGACATATACTAGCATGATTTTTTAATGCGGCACCCTGCTGTGCAGTATGAGATCTGTCTTGAAAAGTTCAGAATCGTATCTCCTGTTGTTTAACTGATACGTTGTGCCTCACGAATGAGATTTAAAGTGCATCTGTGGAAGTGGAGATTTGTGAAAGAGATAGGACCATTAATCAGACTCTGACCACAGGCATGCTGGGGGATGGGCACCTGCAGGAAATGTTGCCGTTGGCGTTATTTTGCCTCACAGCCCTGTGCAGCAATGTGGTGTTTTATTTTTAAAAAGATGCTGATCTCTCAATTTTCTATATCCAAGCTTACCTGAGTTTAAACATGAATAAGGATGCAAAGGCATGACATTAAAGAAACTATTGCCTTTTTCATTACCTTTATTGATGGGCAGAGCTCCTTTTTGTTGGTGTTGTCCTTTTTTTTTTTTTTTTGGTTTTTCACTTGACTCAAATAATTGTTAAGGGGTATGGTTGGTAAAACACATGAAAAGATGAATTAATTGTTTAAAATCAGTTATAAACTCTTGCTGTGAGATATATTTTACACTACAGGAGCTAAAATCACAATTGCTAGATATAAAGTTGAAATGACAAGAAACATCCTTGTGACATATAGTCACAAGTAAAATAATTTCTGTGGTGAACATAACTTGCCAATACTTGGAAGTTTTGACACTCACACCAAAACATTCTGTAACATATAATTATAAATATTTTTTTATTGTCACACTAGATGATTGTGTTAAATTATGATTAAACATGCACAATAAGACAAGGAAAGTGCATTAAAGAGAAGGAAAAACAGGGTCGATAATAACTTCATGCTGACTTCAAACTAAAAAGAATGGTGCTTCTCTGAAATACAGTCTGTGCGCAGCAGATATATATTACCTCAAATACACAAACAGCCAAAGGGCACTTTCATAAAAAACTGTTCACTCCAACAGTTAACGATCCAGTACTTTAAGATTGGAAAAAAATACTGAATGATCAAACGACATCTAATACTAGATGTACAGAAGCTGTGCTTTCCTACTGCCTTAGGCATGTGCAAAATGAAAATCCCTGGAGTTCTCCCTGCTTTCTGTTTGCCTCTTGGGAAAGGATGGATAAAGGGAACCCTAACCATGTCTGATAAAACTGACCTCCTTTTCAGGTTTGTCCTTCGGTATTACCTCATCGTAGTAATTCTTCTTTTGGTGTAAGTGATGACGGTGACCGAGCAACTCCAATGACAACCAGCCTATTAAATAAGGTATGGGGGAGAATCTCCATCACAATAATCACAGCATCTTTACTACAGCTACCCATTACTCCCCTCCCCCAATGCTGAACAGACAGAATTGATCTATTTTACACCCACATTCAAAAGCACAGAATGCACAGGCTACACACAAACACAGGCGCTGCCCTCTCCTTGAGAGAAAATAATTTCATTTAAAAAATGAGTGGATCGCAGAGATAGTGGCTTCAAGCTACTAATCCTGAAAAATAGTTTCTATAGCTGCTGCCACTGTGAGGAATGTCTTCAGAATTGACAACTGAAGCTTATTTTACGTAAAACAAAAGCAAAAATTTTGAAGTACAAAAAAAGCACTTTCATTAAATATACAGAATATAGAATATTAAACTATATTATTACAAAAATATGTAATAGATATGTAATAGACTGTACCGGTTAAGGAACATGCAACTAATTTTTAATATTACATATTTGAAAATTATTTTATATAAAATATTCAGAATATAATTTATGAAATTTTATTATAAAATCAAAATAATAAGATATTATTTATAATTTTTTTTATAAACAGTTGTTGTAATAATAGTTGTTGTTGTCGTTATTATTATCATATTTTTTTAAAGGTTTTAAAGGTACTTAATAAATAAACCATGATTTTTTTAGAGGCTGTATCTCTTAACTTTCAATCATGCCTTAAGATATTCAAACTTTAAATGTCAGGATGATGCATTGCAGCAGATTTCAAGCCAAAATAGTGAATAAATATTTAAATTTGGTTCTGTTTCCTCACACACAGCTATGTCATAAATTTAAAACAGTTTGCATATGTCATTTGGAGTATTGTAAGAGTTTTGTACTTTTTTGAAGAGTCCACTATACGCTCAAAGTCATACTGGTTTAATCTTGAGAATAAATAAGTAATGAGGAAATGTTCTGGACAAAACTCTCCTTTTGAAGCAGTTTGTATGTTTAGCTTAACAACAGTACTCTCTAACTTAGCCCTTGAGAAAAATGATTTAGAACTGATATTGTTTGTCACCAAACCAAATCCAGTTTGCAAATGTCAACTCCAGTCATTTTTACATTTTGCAAACCAGACTAAAAAGCTCATTCTGAATAACTTTTCCTCCCTCTCACGTTCCCTTTTACATGGATTCACATCATATCTGCGCTTCTTTTCAGGCATGCCACCCTCATTCATTTATTTATTTATTTAGTGTCGTTCTGCTTTAGAAAACTTTGGCGCCTGCATTAAGCTCGCATGAAAATGAAAAGCGGGATGCAGCATATTTTTTAGCTTAGGGCGCAGGTGTTCCTCAGTTGAATTTGTATGTCTGAGTGAATATGGCATCACACATGGAGATGAGAGGCCTCTTGTAGGTTTCATCTCTGCCTGCGATGGTTCGAATCCACAGTGAAAATCAGTTAGCCTAGTCTGTGCTCGGCCACAGAGGTTATCTCCCACACAAAATGAAATCTGGATTGTTTTGGCAACCTTTGAATAAAATAAAAGCATACCATGAATAAAAAAAAGGTTTTATCGCACATTGATTTACAGTGATCCTCAAAGAGTATATAGAGCTAGATTGCTGGTGCTTGACCGCAAGACCTGCTAGCATGAAACTAGGGT
This sequence comes from Enteromius trimaculatus, assembly GCA_032361065.1. Taxonomy (NCBI): domain Eukaryota; kingdom Metazoa; phylum Chordata; class Actinopteri; order Cypriniformes; family Cyprinidae; genus Enteromius; species Enteromius trimaculatus. The sequence goes on along the minus strand of JAUMHP010000048.1, from coordinate 15,204,854 downwards.
GGTTCATATGCAGTTGCTAAGGTTTTCCAGTCCCTAGAAACGTGCCTTCTTCTCTAGTAATTTTATCATCTGCCAGGTTAAATAATAAATCTAAATGTTTAGAAAACAGCACACCTCTCCCCAACAAGCAACACAACTTAATCTTCACATAAACTGTCCACATGAAAAAAAAAAAAAAAATGAAAAAAATAATATTTTTATTGGATGGCAGGCATCTGATAAGCACAGAATACCAGTGGCGCCCTGCATTGTTCTATTTGTGGACTGTTGGTGAGAGGAATTTGCCCTAGTTTCCTCACAGTGGCCTCAATTGGCAGAATTTGGCAAATAAATGGCCATTATGCCATGAAAGAAATTCAGTTTAAACATAGATAAGATAAAATTGCTAAAAATTAACAGCAGTTGATCATTTAATCTACTTTCCACAAATTTAAATTCAAATTGGTATCTTAGTTCTTGGTCATCAAATTCAAAAAGAAACGTCACACATTGATACAAAAGGTTGATAATGTTCATTAGAACTTCTTATGAGCTCTGAAACCTTGAACTTTGCTACTATAAAGTGCACTGAACTTTGCTGTTGTAAAATATCTTTCATATAAAAAATCATAATGCTTTCAAACAATGTGCAGGCATAATGATTTATAATTTTGCAGTTAAATCGCCCAGTAAATAAACACACAAATGTATCAAATGTATGACCCAACCCAATTCATCAGGTTAACTGTTGCGTAATAATGATAACCAGCCCTGCTGGATCTCATACATAAGCAAGATTTCAATTAGAAATAAATGAGGCCTTTTGTTTCTGGAAGTGGGATTTTCAAATGTTTAATAGAAAACCAGCAATCTATGATGTTCTCACAAGCTCAGATGAGAATAATGTTCATTCCTCTGCCACCACTCATTAGTAGCAAATCACACCCACTGTCTCAGTGGAAGAACGTCCAACTCATTTCTTATCTGGCTTTTCCACACTCTTTACTCTGGGCCGAAGAAGAAACCAATCACGGTGCAAATTCATCCTACCGAAATTCACTCGTGAAGTCTCAAAGCACGCGAGGCTGCCTTCTGTCTCTAATGCGACTTTAATTGTTTTCATTACAGTAGAGTAACTTATCTTGCTGTCATGACGCAGATTTAGAAAGAATCTGATTTTCATAATAGGCGGAAAGGCTTCATAATCACATCTAAATTCAACTCTGAGGGCTGCATTCGATATGTTTTACATTAAAGAGCCTACTTGAGGAGTTCAAAAAAGCCTACATGTTATGTACAACTAAACTCTACAATTAAAGGTTCTTCAGTGGTTTCTGATGTTACATTAGGCTATAAGTTCTTTCATTCAACATATTGGTTTTTCTGCTCCTGAAAATACCAATACATTAGGGTTTTCTTAAAGGAAGAAAAGGTAGTGTTGCCTTCTCTAAAAGAATTAGATCAAAATTGATAACCAATGGATAATGTTTAGGGATACAAGTGAAAAGTTACGAAAGAGGATTGGTTATTAATCACACTGTCAGCTTAATAATTCCTGCCTATGATGTTCAAAATAGCTGTATAAATCTAGCCTGGTAAGTGATAATGCCATTCTCTGGAAGAAAGGTTGGTTTAAAATTATTGGTGTACCCGTAAGCCAATCACATAACGTGAGCCAATCACATATCACCCTGCCGGACTTTGGCCTTCCCAGTTTCTTGTTAATAAATTAAAAGGTGTGTTCAACTTGAAGCAGCACTGCAGCGACCGATCGGTGTAAGACATTAAAGTACTGTGAGAGCGATCATAAAGAGCTTATGGAACCAAATGTTTAAATGCCGTGACTATTCTCCACAACAAAGCATTAGCATCCTGTGTTGATTGGACCGGCCGTTTTGGAGTCGGAGAGAAACTGAGAGATGGTCTGCTATATCAGACTGATTACAGAAGTGAACTGAAATTGAGCAGAAGTATGAAGTCTGACATAGTCAGTCTAGTATAAATCACCCTGCAACTGGTAAAAAATAGACAAAGGAAACAACTTACCCACTTAGATCTTCACTTTTGATAACAACTGAATCAAAAATGTAGCTGAAATGACTTAATATATAAATGGCATCCATCTGTGGAGGGTTTCATGGATATTTTTCAAAAAGCTCACCGTTTTATGATATAATTTAATATAAATGTTATTGCATAACTTGTTTCATTTACATGGAAACCATTTCTCCATCAAATGAAACATGAATTTAAAAAACTCCATCATTGCAAGAATAGGACTTTGCATCCACTTTTAAAAAGCTTGCCATATGCCACTGCACAACATACTGCAAGATTATTTTCTTAATTGGAGAATTGAGAATACACCGTGGAACTTCACCAGCTTGCTCTAAAACCCTTTTTTTGTTTTTACTGAAACGTTTATTTTAAGACCACATAGCCTGGGGTTCAGTAAGAACCCAAGAGCAAGCCAAGCACTCCAAAAACACAAGAGATCAATCCTGTAGAGAAAAATTTGCATCTATTCAAGATATAACGTTAGTGGTAAGAATGTCAAGGGCTACCAAGGGCATGTTTTCAAAAGCATGATATACTTATACCACCACAACTGCAATGAAAATACTACATGTGCTGCATAGAAAGAACTGCAAGACAGCATCTATTTTAGATTCACAGATTGTACATCCTTAAATCTCATGAGAACAAACCACCACTGATACACTATGCCATAAACCAAGAGAAAAAGAGCTGCAAATCTAACAGCTTAAATTCTATACATCTATATGGCTCAAGCAAAAAGCAATGCAATATACAATGTGCCTATGGCCACTTAAATCCATCTTTAATACCACACATGATGCAGTTCTTACTATAATGACGCAAGACATCAAACAGTCCTGTCTCCAAATCATCTAAACACCCTTAATATCCGCGATAATACACATTAGGTCGAAAAAGACTAACAGTATGGTTTTCTATCACAGCTGAACTTCAGAGCAAGTACGCTACTCACAGGAATAGTAAAGAACCGGGTTTGGTTTCACCTGTAAGATGCGCTTTACTATAACTCTCATTCATCACATAACAGGCTTTCAAAGTGTTAAACACGCATATTGACATATCGAGGATTAAACATCTCCTCGCCAAAAAAAATAAAGCATTGCTTACCTTTCGCAGTAGTTTGTGTGCGAAGTGTGAAGAGCTCGAGCTGTTGTTAGTCAGCGCTCGACAGCGGAATGTCTCGAGTGATGATGCTTCCCCTTCAGTGGTGCGTTTCTCTTACAAATACGTTCAGTGAAAGGCTGAACGCAGTCAATAGCTTTTACAAATCCATGGCAACCGAGAAAACCCTCCACAACTTCGATACATTGTGACCGGGGTTAACACACCCCCTTCCTCAATGACGGTGACTCTACTCACCGACAATATGCCAATTGACTATGAATTTCTCAGAAGACTTAGGGGTATTAATAGGGCAATGAGTCATTGTATCATGTCCCCCTTTCCTCAACATGGATTATGTATAATTTATATATATACAGAGACACTTTTATTACACCAAATTGGCATAAAACATAACACCAAGTCTTGTTCCTTTAAAAAAAAAACATATCTGTCTTTAAAGGGGCTTTTCCAGCTGGGAGTGCCTAAAAACAAGCTTGACCAAGCTGGGAGACCCGGTTAAGACAGGTAAGGCAAGCAAAATAAAAATACTGTTATGTTAATGGAAAGGACAAAAATATTTGGCCCCTGTTGTGTTTTCAGCACCTTAGACAGCAGCACAATTGATGGCTCCTGGATTATGTCTTGTGTGCCTTTTACAGGCACCATATTGTCATGGAAATATGCACTTTAGTGCCCATGGGTTTAAGGTTATACAGTTAAGAAAGATCCAAAAAAGAACAATTAAAATGCTAAATTCAATTTGCATTACATAAAATATCAAACCAACTGACATTTATAAAGACACCACAAGAACGAATACTATATCTATCTGGTTTTTTTAATTATTATATTTCAACAACAAATTGGAGCAAAAATATAATTGTATAAATTGTACCCCTGCCTTATGTATGATTTACAAGTTTGCATATGTATATATATATATATACACACACTGCTCAAAAAAATTAAGGGAACACTTAAACAACACAACGTAACTCCAAGTCAATCACACTTCTGTGAAATCAAACTAGGTGGTGCAGGTGGTGACCAGAGACCACTTCTCAGTTCCTATGCTTTCTGGCTGATGTTTTGGTCATTTTTGAATGCTGGTGGTGCTTTCACTCTCTGTAAAAATAATTTACAGAACAATAATGTCTTTACTGTATGTTAATTTACAGTATCTGTACTATAGAGTTTATTTTCAATTAGTTTAAACATTTTTACCTGTAAAACAAACTACCCAACTGTGGTATAGCACTGTAAACTATTTTTTTTTTTACCACCACACACAGAAAATAAATGTACATACTACATCTGAACACACCTACATAATGTGTTTGATTCCAGAGACAATTCTACTGTGAGTGGATATCCAAAGCTTAGCCCAGAGACGTTAATGGATGTATCAGAATACACAGCATACACTTTAAATAAAATAGGCTACGCTGAAAAGATACACTGGCTTTGTTTTTGAAGAGACAATTATAATTAACTATAAGCTGCACTTACAAATAGCAATAATCATATTATGAAATTCATGTTTTGAAAATAAATATATAAATATGTAATGATAGAAACTGTTGATTCATTCAGGAACAAAGTAAGAAATGGTTTTTATGTTTTATAAATGTTTTAATGAATCTCAGATTCTAGGTGTTTTTTTTACTGTAAACTTTGCTGTTTACAGTAAAATACTGTACACATACATTTTACAGTATATTACTGTCCATATTAAAGTAAAATACTGTTCAAATTACAGAAATCGGTTACAGTGTGAGGGCCCAATGTCCACAGGTGGGGGTTGTGCTTACAGACCAACACCGTGCAGGATGTTTGGCTTTTGCCAGAGAACACCAAGATTGGCAAATTCGCCACTGGCGCCCTGTGCTCTTCACAGATAAAAGCAGGTTCACAATTTCTTTGGAGGGCCATACAGCCCTCCATATGCTTGCCAGAGGTAGCCTGACTGCCATTAGGTACCGAGATTAGATCCTTAGACCCCTTGTGAGATCATATGTCAGTGTGGTTGGCCTTGGGTTTCTACTAATGCAAGATAATGCTAGACCTCATGTGGCTGGAGTGTGTCAGCAGTTCCTGCATAACGAACGAATTGATGCTGTGGACTGAACTGAATCCAATTGAGCACATACGGGACATCATGTCTCGCTCCATCCACCAACGCCACGCTGCCCCACAGACTGTGCAGAAGTTGGTGGATACTTTAGTCCAAGTTTGGGAAGAGATCCCTCAGGAGACCATCCGCCACCTCATCAGGAGCATGCCCAGGTGTTGTAGGGAGGTCAAATAGGCACGTGGAGGCCACACACACTACTGAGCCTCCTTTTGACTTGTATTAAGGACATTACATCAAAGTTGGATCAGCCTGTAGTGTGTTTTTCCACTTCAATTTTGAGTGTGACTCCAAATCCAGACCTCCATGGGTTAATAAATTTGATTTCCATAATTTTAAAGATTTTGTTCTCAGCACATTCAACAACATAAAGAACAAAGTATTTAATAAGAATATTTACTTAATTCAGATATAGGATGTGTTATTTTAGTGTTCCCTTTATTTTTTTGAGCAGTGTATATATATTTATTGTTACCTCAAATATTATAGTAATGCACAAGTATGATGTAGTTTGCTGCATAAGCTGAATTTTAAATATAATTTGTACTATAATTAATGTAAATGCAGAGACACAATTTATTTAGTAAAGCATTGTTTAAAAAATACATTTTAAAAAGTCCATATCTATAATCCTTTTTTTTTTTTCGATAAGTCATCTATAGTTTTATCCCGAACTGTGACTTTTAAAACAAAAGTTACAAGGTACATACTGAACTGTAATTTTTGGTGTACCGTTACATGTGTGTGTGTGGATATGAAATGTAATATAAGTCATAGGCCATACCTTTAAAGTTTACCCATCACTGGTGTTGACAGCTTTTGTCAGTTATCTCCCTATTTGAACCCATTTAGTTGAGTTTATTTATTAAAGCCAACACATCAGAATTAACAGAGGAAATTCATACCTGCTAAACTGGTAAACGAGTGCCTAACTCATTCTGGTGGATCCTCTCAAAGGCAGCAAATGACCAACGAAAATCTAAACTAATCTAATTTGGGCCGATCTAATCTAATTGAGAGGCTTACAAGATCAAAGATTCACCCAGCACAAAATGTAATTGGATCGTTTTATGAGGCCCACTGCTCCTCAGTAGGTGCTCTCTTAAATCCAAATTGATTTATTGTCAGCCGGCAGACACCTGTCACATCTAAGCGTCTACTGCAGGGCAGGAAAGTGCTTGCACTACACCAATCTATAGTGATGAGTATCAGACATGTGATGACAAAAAGGTTAGACTTATGGCCAGTGTTGCAGAACATGTTGCTCAGCTGGAAGCAGATTGGTAACAGTATCTCAGTAAGTTTTTTGTTAGTTGAGCTTAATTGCGATGTGAATATCGCTGTGGATTCAGAGGGTGTGTAAAATAAAACGGACAACCTGAAGTACTGATATACAGTACATATGAGATAAACATTTAAATTGTACTATTGCATAGTGTTTTCTACTAATATAGTATTAACTGCCAAATGAAAACATTAATTGTTTGTCTTCAGATTTTTCCAGTGATGAATGGAGAAATGAACAATCATCACTGGGCTAGCAAAGAGTTGTAACCTCTTTCAAAAGTGTCAGAGTTCACCAGTTCAACCTGAACACAATAATACCTTTTATCTCGCCTCTCTCTCCCTCCCTCTCTCACACACTGATGTATCAATGGTGCAGAAATGGCTCCATTGACATCCTGAGGACTGTGTAATGAGAATAAATGATGTGGAAATAAATATGCAGCCTGTTTGTGGTCTGCTGCCCGTATGCTAGGTTTGAATATGCATTTTTACATTTGAGCTAAAGAAAGGACTTTAAAGATGATTATATGTAACACTGGAGGTAGACTGTAATTAGGCTGCAATACTTTATGTTTGTAACAGAGGAGTAAAGCCGTAAATCAATCAAACAAACTGCCATTCCCAGAACTCCCTACATTGCAGTTTTGTTTGCATTTGACGATTCTTCTTCAAAATAACGGTTTCTTCTTATTTTTTTTTCTTATAAGTTATGTTTATTAGGATTGTATGTTACAGTACATGTAATGTTGGTAATTTAAAGTTTATTGCATATTTCAGATTAATAATTCTCACCATGATTATGCTTGTGACACTGAGCACCTTCTATATATATATTTTTTTTTTTTTAAAAACTGCTTGTGATGGACTTTGGTTCATCATATGACTTTCTCATCAACACTACCATTTGTTTGCTATCAGTGTATTTCAAAAGTACAAAACAGATTTCAGTACTTTAATAGGTTGGTATATTAACATAATATCAGTAAATTACATTACGGTATACAAATGTAAATTTGACTTAAAACCGTAAAACCTGAAATGTTTTTATTGTAATTTTTTTTATGGTCAAATTCGGGCAACCACAGCTGCCAGTTTTTTACCATATATTTTACTGTTCCTACAGTATATATATATATATATTGTCGCGAGCGAGCCAACACAGACACAGTGGGATTGACGTCATGCCCTTGAGAGGCAGTTTTTTATTAAATAAAATACATAAAATAAAGTGTCCCAGGGAATAAAAGTATCCAAAACCAAAAGAAAAGGGGAAGCTGGTGTCCTCGTCGTGCTTCTGGGGAATTGTGAAGGCCAGAGAGTGTTCCAGGGAGTGGGGTCCAGGCAAGGGGCGGAGTCCGGCGGCTGCAAGCGCTCCCCTCTTGACTCGGGGCACGAGAGTCGGCGGCTTCTCCAGCGGCATCATACTTGATGCTCTCATCCGGCGGCGTAGCGAACTCCCTCCGCTCCTTTCCTGAACCCACGAGGACACCAGTGTGCATGCACAAAGGGTGCAGAGACCAATCTCCCCAGGAGAGGCGTGCTTGATCCTTTAATGGCGGCGGTGATGAGGCACCATTAGATCCAGGTGCGCCTCATCACACGCCACCAGACCTGTCCAGTCCTGCGCCCCTCCTCGCATCCACCCACTCCTGTCGGGAGCCTGATGAAGGGCGGCGCTGAAGAGACGGGGAAGAAGATGATTGGCCGGCGAGGATGTTGCCTGGCCACATTCCCTCCTCCAAGCGACATTTCCGTTGCTGATGCGCCGCCCACGCAGGAGTGCTACCTTCCTCAATCAGGCCCTATACAGTAGGAGTGGGTGGGGCAGGGGTACCTCTCCGGGCTGCTCACCCTCCTGCTCGACGTCGATGTCGGGGACAGAGATGAAGAGAGTTAGTGTTGGCTCTCACCAGCCATGGGTAATGACTCTTATTTATAAAGAAGTGTCACTTACCCCTTTGGTGACTGAGAGGCCTCCTTCCGCGGTTCTCTGCCCTGGCGCTGAGTCGTCGGCTTCTCCAGCGGCATCATACTTCGCGGCTCCTCCTCGTCCCAGAGAGGGACTCAACAGCCGTGCAGATGTGTGTGTCTCTGCACGTTCACCTTCCATGCGTCGTCGCCGTTTTACGGGTACAGTTCTCATCCGGCGGCGTAGCGAACTCCCTCCGCTCCCTTCCTGAACCCACGAGGACCCACAGTTAAAACTTCATTTTTGAGTCTTTAACGCACAAATAACATATGATCATGTATCTTTGGCTCTTAACTGGCAGAACATGCATTTCTGGTTCACAAAAGGATTACTCTATTGTTTTCATCTGTCATTAGGAAGCTTTGAAGGGCTTAGACCCATGGGGTCTCCCTCTTATTCCCCCTGACTATGTGGCAGATGAAGGATTTTTGATTCATCAGGTTAAAAGCATGTCGGTTCCCTGGGTAGACGTCAAACCCTCCATTACCTGGAGACAGAAAAAGATAAAAAAAAACACATACTGTGAAACATTTTGTTTCATGATATTTGGATGTGTCCATGTTTAGTAAAAAGATTGCAATCCAATATAACCATTTTTCATACCACGTAATCTCACATCATCTTCCTGCTGAAACACCATGTAATGTTCTTTTGCTCCGGCACACTCATCTGATTACAAACAGATTATGAGATTCTCATATGGCAGGCTATTGACTAGAGGTTCTCTTAATAACCACATAATACCTTTATCACCATTTCATATGCTCCTTCCTGTAATCCTCCCCCCTCCGAAACCCAAGCAAATGTCACTGAAAGATGTGGATTTTTCAAGCCTGGATCCTATTGGACGACCTCATCATTGAGCTGAAGCAGGGGCCATAACTGGTGGTGAGCTTGTACATGTAATTAAAATGTGTGGATAGCAACGTGGAAAGGCATTTTCAATTCCACAGTGGACAAAAGATGTGAAGACCCTTGAGAGATATGTGGGGTCGATGAAGAACTTAATCATATGCTTTCAAAGAATCATTAAATGGTAATGAAACAATGAATTGGAGAAGACGGGCAGCTTGAAAAACGGAAAACATCCCTAAAATATGGCTTTAATAAGACTAACAAAATACTCTTGCTGTAACTGGACAATGCAAAGAATTTTTCTGTAAAGCTCATGCAAGCATAACATTTGAAGTTGTCTCCCGAGTTCCACCGCCGCTCTGTGAGAATTAGATGTGGCATAATTACATTTCTCAGTGGATGATTGCCGCACAATGACAGTGTGTTCATGCAAGTAATGACTTTCATTTCTTACCCCGGTGCGCCAAAGAGAGGCTTGCATCTTCATATCTGATGTCGCTGGAACACAAAAGAGGCTTCGCTCTTCCAAAAGGAAAACCTCCAAGACTGATCTCAGACATCTGAACTTATTGTTGGGTGAATGTAGCCACAGTAAACAAACACATTTCGTTGCTATTCTTCAAAAGGGCCCTCACTTCATCAAAAATTCAACACTGCCCCTCGGGCATTTCATTGACATGTTTGCTCGATTCCCCTGATGAAATTCAGAGATGAGAAAACACAACAGTTTCGCTGTTTGGCCCTCAAATCCCTCTGGTGGCTTAGAACACGTTAATAGATTTTCTCTCCCGAGGGATGAGATTTTACCACATCTCAGCCCATCAGACAGAAGCATAGCAGTTAGCACGCCAAACTGCAAGGGCTCGGGACAGGGGGGGAAGGTATGAATACGTAGGATGGTTGTTTTAGGAGAAAGTACAGGCAATCAATACAGTTAGGCCAGGGGGCAGATGAAATCACAATTTAAGCCGCACAGCTAATTAAAGAAAAGAGACAAAAATCAATAAGAATGGTCCCCAGTATATTGTCTCAACATTTTATGCCCACGCAGTGATTTGTAATTGGATATTAAAGGTGAGACAGATGGTATTCTGTTCTCACCAAAGGGTTAACAGATAGCGAACAAAGAATATTCCAGAAAGCAGTCTTGTGACCTTGGTGACTTTACTGGTCTTTTTAACTGTAAAACTGCAATCAGGAGAAAACAGTTTGACATTACAGTTTCCTTATGCACAAATTTCCTATTAATACACATTTTAAGTACTATACTACTTTATGAGAAAATTCTATTAATGAGACGTGAGAAAACAAACACTAGTGAAATTATCATATTTGAAACAAAGATAAATGTGCATACAACAACAAAACAAACAAACAAAAAATATACAGTATCCTGTATATAAAGTGCAGTACCTTAAATGTCCAGCGGGTCAAAATCACAAAATGATATGTGCAACAGCACAGATGGTTCAGGGCTTCACTTTGGGGATAGGGATTTGAGGAATGGGTGGAAAACATGTAAGAGATAGGGAAAAACTCTGCCTTTTTCGAAGTAAAAGTTCATGATTCTTGGCTGCGCAAAATGCAGAACATGCAAGGGTGTTGTGAATGGTTGTTAGTTTGTTGCTATGTTGTTCCTTTGGTGCTCAAAGGTTGTTGTTTTTCTGTTGCTATGTGGTTGCTATGGTAACTTGCCCCAAGTCTATATGATGTTATGGCTCAAGCCTTCCCCTTTAAACAAATCTAAATTAATGTACGTCCATCAGATGGAAACTCACACAATTTACACAAAACGGGGCTATTTCTAGACATATATTAAAGCAAATGCATGTGATGCATTTTGAGACCAGAAGAATTCTTTTAGAAAGGAAAAAAAAAAGAGCAAATGGATTTATGGACAATCAATAAATTATGCATAATTTGCTATCATTGAGTGAATAATTTGTAATCATGAAAATCAATGGAAAGGTAACTGTGATCTGCTAATGAGTATTTTAACGTAATATAGGCCCAATCCAATTACAAGTAATATTTTGTTTATTTTTTATACTTTTTTTTTTTTATATTAATCAAAGAATCCTGAAAAAGATATCACAGGTTCAACTGTTTACAAAAAAGTCTGATCATATGGCACTGAAGACTGGAGTAATGGATGACTATTATGTAATAATATTTAACAATATTGCTGTTTTTGTCTTTTTTTAAATATTATTTTGTATTTAAAAAGCACATTAAAAACAACTAAGGTTGACGAAATTGCTATACTATACAGAATATATTTATAGTGTACCATAAATATTATATATATATACAAACGCTAAAAATAGCACAGCTAAGTGACAGACAAGCCAGGTAGTATAGTAACAGTAAAATACGTATGGAAAAGACAGAGAAGGTCTTCCCTTCATATTATGTTTTGTCTTTCATAGTGCACAGAAAAATTCAACAGAGCATAGCGCTTCTCAGCTGAGTGACAAGCACTGAAGTCTGACCTGGTGTTTTCACCCCATTCCCTGTCGCCTGCAGTCAGCAGCCGTCTCGCTTTCTATATTCTGCACCTGAGTCATTTACACTGCTTGACAGACAGCCATCAAATATAGCCCCTGGCGTACGCTGTAGCATCTCATAAGACGTTCCTGACATTTATAAAGTGACATGCAAGTAGTTCCTTTAATGGGTTTTAAGTGATATGGCAGGTCTTATCTGCAAGTTCTTGGATGTGCAGTCCCAGAATGCTGTGCAAAGTGAGTGGAAGGATGAAACGTTATAGAAATGCCCAGCAATACTCCTCTGCTGTAAAGAAAAAGCGAAACAGGAATGATCGGTTCTTATAAAGACAAGACACAGCTATGTGAAGAATAAAACCCACAGATCAGCGCATGAATCAGTGAATGGTCATCCTTACGGGAAATAGGACTGGTCAGACATGACTGGATGGTGATAGAATGACATTTGTTTCTGACAGGAACATACGACACCCACATGTCGGAGTCAATGGACTCACGCATCCCCCCTTTTTTCTTTCTCCTTTCCGCTTTTTTTTTCTTTCTTTTTTTCCTTTATACAATGGCCGTCACTGTTTCTCCATCCAGACAGAAGATCTGATAGGTCGGTCTCTTTGTGTGCCTTTGTGGAAACCATGAAGCCAAAAAAAAAAAGAGCACACACTAAGGCGGCCAAGGCGGCATTTATTTGACCAATATGCATTACAACTGATTTCTATTTCAATAAAAAATGAAAATTGTTTCTGTGCACGTGTTTTCAAGTGTTTTTTACCTATTGTATTTATCAATCTGCATGGAGAAAATAATAAATTCTAAAATCCAAGCACTCCAAAAAACTAGCAGCAGGCATGTGCTCAAAAATTCACATGATTTAAGGTATCCAACTGTGCAGTTATGCACTAACGCTCAATACTTCGTGTTAGGGGTGTTTTCAAATCCCATGATCAAAAGTAATAGTGCTACTTGCATTAGCACCGACCAAAAATAATAAGCATTACAGTTCCACTTTTGCCGGTTCTCAAGGCTAGCACTTTGTCTGTTGCCTGTGGATAAATGAGAGATTAGTACACAAGACTACATCAAAGAAAATGAGACACAAAGTTGGGTAAAAGAAAAACGTAATCTTCGTTTAGAGGTCTTGAAGGAGGGGATGCAAAGTTCTTCATCTTCTTCCACTTCCTCTTTTTTATATTCTCCTCCCCCAGCTACTGCCGCAACTGCTTTAAAAGCACACAGCGGTTGCTATGGAAATTCAATCTAGGTGGCACGCAGGAAGTTCATTAGCTATCCGAATGCATATCATTAGAGCTTGCGCAGCTCATGGTTGTGAGGGTGATGAATATAGGATTTATTTTGCTTTTACCACATTCATCAGTTGCTTTGTTTTTTTAGTGCATTCCCATTATAATCACATGCAAACCATATGCATCTGCACCATGCCACTCTGAAGAGGTCTTTAGATTCAGGGGCCCTTTAAAGCTCTTATATATTGCTTTTGTACATCTTTGCCAAGGGATAATCTTGATGGACCTTATGTGTTTATTTCAGGTTTCAGTGTGAGGATCCACAGTGGAGTAAAACAAGCACACAAAAGGGCGACTGATAAATCTGTCAGGGTGGAGAAAGTGCCCTGCCCCTTGCGCTGCTGGCGCACACAAAGCCAGGCAGTGTTGCGTGAAATTTGCATGTGCCTCTTCGCAATAAGCCTGGCAGTGGCATGGAAGCCAGACGTTCTGTCTCGCAACTACTTTCAAATCAAAACAGCACAGCATGGGACACATTAAACAACATCCTAATCGTAGACCCATTATCCACAAACACTGCAGAAAAATAGAAGACGGATGTTTACAATTATGTAAAAGTTCGTAAGAATATATGTAGCGCAAAAGTTATTGTTGTGATGCTACGGTATTATGAATGGTTATATAGGCTATACATTTTTGTATTATACATATTATAATACAAATTTGCATAAGTGTAATATTTAAAAATCTATACTATATATAAAAAAATAATAATGTTTTTTGATCACAAAATCAAGACATTTAAGACTGAAGTAATGGCTGCTGAGAATTCAGCTTTACCATCACAAGAAGAAATGCATTTTAAAATATACCTATTATAAAAAAAAGAAATATATATATATATATATATATATATATATATATGTAAGTATTCTTATACATAAAAACATGAAATTGCCTTTATGATTGATTAATTATGAAGAAGCTACCTTTCACTATTATTAATGCACTGTATAGGTGCTTCACTTAGCAAGCACCACTGATAAGTGCAGTTGTTTTGCTAGGAATGTACCCATATACCATTTAAAATATTCAGCTATTAAAAATAATCTTATCATGGGTTCAAATCATGAACAGGAAAGTAAACAAGCATGGAACCAATTCTACCTTTTTACAATATAGTGGGCCGACAAACATGATGTGAGATTGCGCAGTGGCTCCTGGCAGCTGCAGAGATAGGCAACTGTTTCCGTTGCCACTCTGATGACATCAGCGAGCCCCCCGGAGCAGAGGAGACATGGCATTTCCTCCTCATCAAGACAAATAAAGCAGCACTTTGATGGTATCATCCAGAGACAAGACCCTCGCTCTCTGACACTGTCAGTCACTCCAAACAGCCGAATCGCATTTCCCACTAATCAGGTTCCTGTCTGTGTAGTCTGCATGTGTGTGTGTGTGTGTGTGAATGCATCTGTTTGTATGAAACAGACATGGAGGTCTAGACTGACTAATGAATAAACTATGCTCTAGAGGATCTTCTTTCAAACCAAAGAGTGTTTTTGTGTGCTGTCTGCAAGTGCACAATACTGTGGAATTTCAGCAGTGTTCAGAAGTGCAGCACTGTTATCTAAGTTCATGCTTGTTTCGTTTCAATCTCTGCATTGTTCATTGCAACAGCAACAAGTCAGTAATGAGGTGGAAGTGCATGCGAACAGATGTTTGCTTCTGAGCAGATGTCACAGGAATTATTATTATTATTATTATTATTATTATTATTATTATTATTATTATTATTATTATTATTATTATTATTATTATTAT
>JAUMHP010000048.1:15175443-15189799 GCA_032361065.1 Enteromius trimaculatus | reverse complement strand
GCATTGCATTGCAACAAAACTTCATTATGAATAATAATAATAATTATTATTATTATTATTATTATTATTAAAAATCAGCATGCCCCTATGAGCAGAGAATGTATTTCCTTAAAAATGATTAGTAATCATTTCTAAAAAAAACAACAACAACAACAAAAAACAAAACACTGCAGTTCGATTGAGATTAATTGGAATGCACATTGAAAACATGATTTTTTTGCAAATTAACTCTCTCTCTCTCTCTCTCTCTCTCTATATATATATATACACACAAACATAAACACAGTTCTGACACACATGTAACAATGTTAAGATGCAGATTTGAATATATATTTAAATATTTTAATGTGTAAAAATATACATGTAAACATAAACATATGGCAGCAATAGTAAGAGTATGCTATTCTGAATTTAACCTGTTTTAAAAGTGGGCATTTGCTGCCCTCCTCTGTCTGGCAATAACAATGCTATTTTTTTTTTTTTTTTTCCCTTTCATTTTCACAACCTTGAAAGCATTTTTAAGTATAGGATGCCCCCTATTGGTGAACAAAGTGAATTGCCATGCTAATAACAATTTTTGTAAATTGACATCATAGAGGCCATATGGGCTAATTATTTGCAAGATGCACCACTAGCCCAAAGACATTAGGATTTAATCACACACCCGTACACTAATAAAATTTTCACCATGCACACAGACTCTATAGAAGGATATGCAGTACATAATATACTTATAAAAACTGGTGTATGTGTGATATCACAAAACTGAACAAACAAGAAGTCAATGAAAAGCACACAAAATGTGTGAACAAATAATAATTCAACATGCCTATGATCAATCACGAATGACTACAGTCACACATTATATCTCCATTGACTTTCAAAGTCCCTTTGCTAATAGGGTGTCTCCCCATGCACCTTTCCCCTGTTCTTTCTCAAATTTATTATTAAGACCCGATTCTGTGCATGTCAGCAAGGGGTTCTCCAGAGAAGTACTGGCCTGCTGCCTTAATCGTGGTGCATTTGGTCTCTAGAGAACTGTTTATTGTGCCCTTTAGCAAAGACCCTGTCCTTAATTACTTCAGCATGAGTTCTGTCACACCAATGAGACCCAGCATGGGTTTACACTGTGTAATACATTGCTTTGGCTGCGAATGATTTTAAATAGAGCTCCTCACCAACGAAAAACGTCATTACTCATTCAGGTGCTTTCCGAAATGGACGTGTTGACTCTCTAGTCACAGCTCTTTAGCATTATCAAGGGGCTGTTTGGATAAATATGAGCTTTTCCGCAATTAATTTCTCTGTTATTGCTTTTGAACTACAACACAATGAATATTTTCTCTAAATATGTTGCTGTTGCTCTCTAGAGGCCTCAGGCCACATTTACATGGGTCTTTAATAAGCTCTGTTAAGAAAACCTCATCTTAATCTTCTTGGAATAATGTACACTAATTATTGTCTAAAACATCAGTTTTGGAGCTGAAAATACACACAAAAACATAATGCAGGTCACACGCATACTTAAAACTTGCCATTTGGTGCATTGACCACTGAAGCACTCTTACACAGCATGTGGCCTAATTTTCGCCCTTCATGGTTAGACAACCTCCACAACCCCCCTTATCTGAACATTTGTGGCAAGCATGGTGTTAGATCTAGTAACACACTGGATGTCTCTCGTAATGTAGAAAAAGTAGGGAGTATAGAAAAGGCCATATCCCTATTAAAAAAATCAATGACGCCACCTGTCACTGTTTGGGTAGTATCATGCCAAGCACCAACTGCTAACAATTTGCCAAATTTAGAAGCCATTGTTCTTCAGGGAAAATATTTAAATATGCAGAGTTCATTAAGCACACAGAGAACTGTACTGTCTACTGTCTAAAAAGAATTAATTCCTATTCTTATTTATCTTTTTTTCCAGTTAAAATATCTAGAAATCCTTGAAACAAGATCAAATGTACTTCAAAAGGAAATGTACTTGTCAAGACAAATTAAAAATTCATTAAGTACAGCTTATATACAGCTTGGATTTATTGGACAAGCTTGTTTAATTTGCTTGTTGACCTTATGAAATGGTGCTTGTAACTTACATTTTGCACATCTACCTTACCTTTCGTTTTTGATGTTTCATTTTACAAGGTGGCAACCCTGGCACATTTTATCACGTTGATATATGTATTTATTGCGGCGGTTCCAAAATGTAAATTTCTGTGTTGCTAAACTGTTGCTAAAAGTTAATGTCCTTTATCATGTTGGAAATATGCCCTACACCAAAACCAACCCTATACACGATAGTGTTAACAAATGCAAAAATGATATAAAAAGCTTTTGTTGAAGCAACTGTGCCATTTCAACTTCCTTTTATGTAAATTTGAACTGGGTTTTTTTTTGTACCGCACTTACACATGACTCAAACCGAAGCTCTGCACCTCTGAAGTACATCTCTGTACTCCATGAGCCACCGAACAAACCTACTCTCTATGAAAACCCATAGATATGAAGCTGGAAACGTGTGATGTTAACGTTCAAAAGCATAATTTTTCAAATATCCCAGCATATTACTATTTTGAAGTCATAACATGATATTCTTTAAGTAATTGTGAATTACACTTTATTAATTAAAACTCTGTAAATTTGGGTGAAAAGGAACAAAAGGTGTCTGAGTTTTACTGCCTCTAGTGTTCATTTCTTTTGCAAACTGCAGTGATTTCATGTCTTGCTAAAAAATGCAGCAAGGTATGTTTATGCCATGAGACCAGGTTGGGAAAATCACAAACTCTTAACATAAAAAAAGGACAGTTAACGTAAAAAAAGAAAATTCTGTCATCCTTTACTGACCCTTAAGTTCTTTCTGTGAAAAACGAAAGTAGAAATATTTTTTTTGGGGAAAAAAACGTTTTGGTTTTTTTGTATGAACCACTTATTTTAGGGGAAATTAGCCCAAAAAGCTCCATTTGATGTTTACACTGATTCACCAAGCAAGATTTGCAGAGTAATTAAAAAAAAAACATTGGTGGGCACAATCACTATCAGTAAATTAACCAAATTAATATTCCTCTTCTCACATGCAGTCTATGTTAAACTACAGGACCTCTATGAAATCCAAGAAAACTTTATCCATTGGTGTTGGACGGTGATACTTTAGAAAAATAAAGGGTTTACACACTATATGATCACTTGTGTTGTAATATTAATTTTCCTCATGGAAAACAGCCATGCTGAGAATGCATCTTGGCCCACTATAGCACTCCTAACAAAATCATTGATGTAGCTGGCTTGTTGGTAATGGGTCCAAAATTTAATAGGGTGAAAATGAGAGTGCATTTAAGGGCACCTCATAGGGCATTTGATTAATTTGTGCAGTCAGTGTGAATGGCAGAAAAGGCCTACAGGGAATTGGGACCCCGTGGGGAGTGAGAGGGAGACGGAAAGAGAACAAATAAGGAAGTGAGGCTTGGCTTGGGAGCAAGAGAAGCGACTGTTGACAGTCCCTCTCCTCATTAGAGGGGCAGTGGCAGGGCTTGGCGGTGCATTCTGCTGGAATATGTCTCTTCTGTAGCCCTTAAAGCTCTCTGAAGCCTGCTGGCGCACTGCGACCATGTCAGGCTCAAAATGAAGCCACTGTTGCCCCATACCACTGCACTGTTTTGACATTAATTATCAACACGGCCCAGCAGTGACAAAAGTTTGCGTACAACTTTGTTATTTCCGTCGCTCAATCTCCCCCCACTAGAGTCTTAGTTTATTGACTGCAGCGAGGACAAGAAGATAAAAGTGAAAGCAAGTGTCGGGAGTTGACGACAGCAACTGTGGGATTAAGGGAGATGCATCAAAGTCAAAACGAGTGGAAAAACAAAAAGTGTCCAAGTAAGAGGTTGTGAATGTCCAGTGGGGTCTAACAAAAGAGGATGCTGTGTTTTGTGACCCTACAAGGCGAGTGTTTGCTCTCTACGGAAGGCTTGTGCAGGGGATTGTGGGATTGATGGTGGAGTAGAGTAAATGGTGAGACTGTCAAAAAGTTGAGAAATGCTAAACTTTAGGCAAATGAGAAGCAATAAATGCCGGAAGGCAGCCAATCGCTATGAGGTGAGCGTAAGCCAAGGTCGTCATAAGCGACCTTGTCAGTCATAAGCATTTTAAAATCTGTTGCTTTGAGTTGGCCAAAGAAACTTGCATTTTCCACTATAATTATTCTGACTATGATGACTTACTTTGCCATGTATTGAAATTAATCACGGCTCGCGCTAAACACAACTACCTTTCTACTACATTTCACAAACACCCCACCAAAGCAACAGACCTGTTGTTATGTTAATTGAAAAGTTCACCCCAAAATAGCAACATTGTCATTTACCCACCCTACTGTAATTCCAAACCAACTGATTTTCTTCTATGGAACATAAAATAAGATCATTTTGAAATAATTATTTCGAAAAATGTCTCAATAATTTTTCTGTTAATACAATAAAAGTCAAAGGCATACAGTGTGGTCTTGTTAAATCATCTTTTGTGTTTAAAAAAGTCATGCAGAATTGGAATGACATGAACGCAAGTTTCTTTTTTAGATGAACTATCCCTTTAACCGAGGACTATGTTGATCTGAACCTTGAGGACATATTGTACTTGCACGCAGGAGACTTGGTTCATTGTGACAACACTGATGCAATAAAAACCAGATACTGTACATCTGCAATTTCCCATAATTTCTCTTGACCATGCACTCCTGACCACATGACTGGAGTGATGCTGATTAAATAGAAAATAGAGAGAGAAAAGATGTCTGATAGTAGAAAGAGGGCATGTGAGAGAGAATGTAAGAAACAAAAATGGAAAAACGAAAATCACTGAAGTCTATATGGGTTAAAAATAAAACATATAAAAAAAGCAAACAAAAAACAAACAAAATTGCTACTGCATATCAATGAATATATATCAGAATCGGGGGAGTCTTGTTGCATTTTATTTAGTAATTTCACTGGAAAGCTGGAATGGAGAGCAGGAGTGTATGACCCCATCTCAAGCCAATGGCTATGCTCAGAATAGCATATTTCTTATCTTTACTGCTGTATCCAATATGTATACTGTGCTGAGTATGCAAGTCAACATTTAAAGTATATGGAGAAATCTGCAAGATTCCATCCCTGTAACATTCTTTATATTTAAATGATTAAACATGCTAATAAACTATACACATATCCCAATAACCATCTCTATGCTGACCCTAAGAAATTAATTGCTGGGCTTACCAAAATACATGACATAGTTCACCAATAGATGAAAATTTGGTTACAATTTACTCACCCTTAAGTTGTGTTAGCGACTGACTTGCATAGATTTCTTATTTTTCCATGAAATGGAAGTCAGTGGCTACTGTCAACTGTGCTTTTATCTTTTACGATTGTGTTGCATTGCATAAGTACTCTATATATTCACCACAAATATAGGTCCTCTAATGTCCTACAGAACATTGAGTTTTGACAGATGTCAAGGGCCTCTGAATTAAATCCAGCAGTGTTTTGTTGTGATCATCCAGTAATTTTATCATTCGAACGTCTCTTGAAGCAGACTACCCTGTTAATTGGCTTTAGCGGTACAGTCATACTGCACCTGCATCCTGTTACACAGGGAGCAGTGCTGGTTTGAAGGGTGCTTCACTGGTTGGTTGAGAGCTTTAAATAGTCTGATGTTCCTCCTTAGAGCTGAGTGAAGAGACCGGTGCCGGCTCACAGTGCTGGGGTGCGATGCTGCAGTATCAGCCATTATTGAAAATGAAAACAGCCACATAAGAGTCACTCGCACGGCTCCATACAAGCTGTGCTCAGAGCAGATGTTCTTCAAGTAGTCATCAATCTTAATGCAGACATGTTACATCTGAATACTAGTGATTAAAGTCTTTTTCATTGAAAAATATCAAAGGTTTACATCTTTCTGGTTGATGATTAACACTGCATTAAGACTTTTTTTTTATTAATTTGCAAATGAGATTGATTCATTTTGGTATGCTATGGGGTCATTTTAGTCTTTAGATAACACTTCACAACAAAAAATTCAGTTGTTAGTACTTAATGCATTATACACTAAAAATGCTGGGTAAAATCTCAACACAACCAGCAATTAGGTTGGTTATTTTTGACAGATGTCTCTGCTCACCAAGAGTGCATTTATTTGATAAAAATACAGTAAAATAGTAATGTTAAAATATTATTACAATTTAAAGTGGTCATATGATGCCGTTTCAAATTTTCCTTTCTCTTTGGAGTGGTACAAACTCTTAGTGTAAAGATAAGATCCCTAAAGTTGTACAGATTCAAGTTTCAAAACCAAAGAGTTATTCTTTATAAAAACTATGTATGTAGACACACCCCTAAAATGACTCGTTTCAACATGCCTTTTCTACATCATAGGGTGGTTTATTTTTAAACACCACACAAACGTTAATGCAAAGAAAAGACGTATGGGAACAATGGGAGACACTTCAAAATATAAGTCCTGAACATAGAGCGTAGAGACATACGAACAATGAACATAGTTCGGGCTCGACTGCCCTCTGGAGGCTTTCACGGGCAACTCCAGTGCAGCTTGTGACATAGCCCCTCCCCTAGGAGTGGATTCCAGACACTCCAGGGCAGTGCCGATGGTGGAGACACCCTCCAGGGCGGAGCAGACGGAGGGGAAGCCCACCTGGGTGGAGCAGAGAGCGGAGAAGCTCTCCAGGGCGGAGATGCCTACCTGGGCAGACCAGACCGGACTGCAAGGAGGAGCAGAGAGAGGTTAATGGTGGCCCTTTTGACCGAGATCATACCTGTGTCCGATTTGTGGCAGGACACAGTGGGCTGGACAATAGTTCAATGGCCTCCATGGCCGGTTCAGGGCCGAATGAAAGTTCAATGGCCTTTGTGGCCGGTTCCGGGATGGACAAAAGTTCAATGGCCTCAATCAGGCAATGGTGAATCAGATTCACAGAAACACAGGAGACAGGGGTAAAGTCTCTAAAACGACTTGTGCGAAAACCCTGGTCACAACGGCTGCCCTTACGACCATCTTGTGCAGAACTGCGGGTTTCGCGTTGATCTTGCGCTGCGGTTCTGGAGTAACGATCGCTGGGCTGTGGTTTTGTCGCCCATCACTGCGAACGTGAACCTTCTCCTTCACCTACGCTACAGTGAAAGCAGAACCACAGTCCAAAAGTTTATTAACTCCATGGAGTTCAAGATTGAGCCCCATTAAAAAACAGTCTTTGATCTGGTTCTTGTCTGCCTGAACAAAGTGGCTGTATGCTGTGAATTCCCTGACGTAATCCTCTATGTCGCGATACTGCTGGAAAATCGAGCAGAGCCGCAACAGCGAATCCCGGCCATGAACGGAATGCCCGTGGAAGTATTCACTGGCTGATCATTCTGTAACAGTGCCCAAACTCGCAGAACCCTCTGGTGAATTATATAAAAGACCACCGCTGTGTTGTCGATGCATAATAATACATGGTGATTTGTTTGGTCTGGGAAGAAGTGTTTTACTACTTGAAATACAGCCAGCATCTCCAGGCAGTCACTGTGCCATGTGAGAAGGTGACCAGTCCACAGACCACAGGCTGTGCGGCCACTTGTGGCTGCTCTCAAACCGGTGAGCGCATCCATTGCTGACTTTAGCTGGAGACTGGGAGCTTGTAAAACCGGGCCCAGTTTTAGAAGCCAAGGGTTTCTCCACACGTCTAAGGCTCGCACACATAGTCAGGAGACCTTGATCATTCAACCTGGATTCCCTTCCAGGGAAACCACCTTGGTCTTGAGCCACCACTGTAGGGGTCTCCTGTATAGCAGGTTGAACGGTATCACATTGGCCGCCCTCATGCCCAACAGTCTCTGAAACTGAATGACAGTGGGTGACTGGCCTTTTCTCACTCTCTTGACTGATTTGAACTTCGAATCTACCCTAGCAGGGAATATTTGTGCCTGCATCGTGGTCGAGTCTCGGTTGGGTATACAGTAATTGTACTGGATAGAGCACACTTTTCTTGGCGTTCAGTCTCAACCCCAGATGCCTCACATGAGCGAGGAGGACATCTCGATGTCCGATCACTACGCTCTATGACTGAGCTTGCATTAGACTGACCCAGCAGCATAGCACTGCCTCGAGCTGTGACTCCACCTTGGGGGAGCGAGGCAACGCTCTGTTTCTGAGCTGGTACTTGGTTGGGGTCGCTCCTGCCCAGCGACCCCAGGATTTAGAGAGCGGCAAGGGAGGAACTGCTGGAACATCGCAGCTTGTTTCCTCACTTCCTGAAACCTGTCACTGTCTTTTATATCTGACAGGGTCAGCCACAGATGCCTCTTCGCAGCCACCATCACTGCCATGGACCTTCCCACGCCGTGAGCTGTCTCTTTTGTGGCATGGAGGGCTAAATCTGCGGTCCTCCGGAGCACAGCTATATCATCTGAGCTCACATTCTCCTGCTCACCCAGCATTTTTCTCGCCAATGTACGGTCACTGGTGAAAAAAATGGACAAGATTCGACTCCGAATCAACCACAGCAAAAGACTCTGGAACTGCAATGTCATGATTTTTACAGAAACATGGTTTAACAGTGCCATACCGGACAATGCTATTGCTCTAGCTGAGCACCACACTTTCCAGGCAGACAGAACAGTGGATGACTCCGGTAAGACCAGAGGCGGAGGGGATTGTGTATTTATGTTAACAAAGCTTGGTGCACAAACTCTGTTATTGTCGACAGTCACTACTCAGCTAACCTGAAATTTCTCATGGTTAAGTGTAGACCGTTTTATCTGCCGCGGGAGTTTACATTCACTATTATAACCGCAGTGTTCATTCCTCCCGATGCTGATGCAAAGCTTGCTATGAATGAACTTCATGCGGCCATCAGTAAACAACAGACTGCTCATCCGGAGCTGCATTTATTGTTGTGGGGGGACTTTAATCACTCCAACTTAAAAACAGTGCTTCCCAAATTTCATCAAAACATTTCCTGCCAAAGTCCTGCCTATGCTGTGACCCCCCTCCCCCACCTGGGACAATCAGATCACCTTTCTTTGTTCCTCACCCCCAAGTATTCCCCCTCATCAGCCTTGTGAAGTCATCAGTGAGGACCATCAAAGTGTGGCCAGCGGGGGCTGACATTACACTCCAGGACAGGTTTCAACACACAGACTGGAGTATGTTTGCTTCTCAGGCCACTTGTGGCTCTCATACGGACATTGACAGCTACACTTCTTCTGTTCTGGACTACATTAACACCACCACAAACAGTGTTACAACCCGGAAACAGATCACCACATATCCAAATCAGAAGCCATGGATGAACAAGGAGGTGCGTCTCCTGCTGAAGGCACGCAACACTGGTCAGGTGATGCACAGGCCTACAGCACTTCCCGGGCAAATCTGAAGAGGGGCATCAAAAAGGCCAAGTACTGCTACAAATTAAAGCTTGAGGAGCACTTTTCACACTCTGACCCTCGACACATGTGGCAGGGCATTCAGGCCGTTACAGACCACAAACCCAGCAACTTCACCCCCACAACCACAAATGTCCTGAATGAGCTCAATGACTTTTATGCTTGCTTTGAAGGGGACAACAAACAACCCGCTATCAGATTCCCCTTTAACGGACCACTCACCCCTCACACTCAACTCCTCAGATGTTTGCACTGCACTGAGCCGGATCAACGTGCGCAAGGTTGCTGGACCAGACTGTAATTTGGGTGCACATCCCTGGGCATGTACTTAGAGCATGTGCAGAGCAGCTAATAGGACCTTTCACTCGATTCAACACTCAAACAAATTCTTTTCACAGACAGACACAGAGAGCGTTCTGAATGGCAGAAAGCTAGTGCTGGCTAGGCAGCATGTGCCTTATACTTCCTGGTCTGACATCACATGACGTCGTGCCCTTCCACAGGACAGATTCTACAGCAGATTCAGAGTTGTCACGCAGGAGGCATTCCCATAGTGTTTCAAAGCATTTTGTGTTCCCGAAAAGGAACTACAGTACTGGCAAAACTCAAAAAACTCTGCCCTAGTTCACAGAGGCCAAAAGCTGCGAAAAGGATGCTCACACCAAATATTGATTTAATTTAATTAATTGAAGAATAGAAACACATATTTGCTAATTTTTCCAAATTGTCCACACGTTATTGGATTGCAGTAAGCCTTGTGCATAGGTAGTTGTGTGTGTGTGTTGTGAAAAGGTGTAAAAATGCGAAAATGAAGTCTCAAATTCCAAATGAACCGAACAAGATCGACTTGAACAAAACGTCAATGAACGCTTTCACCTGATACCCAAATACACAGATTCCTTTTTGCATGCACTATGTATGATATATTAATGTAGAACAAGCATGTCCTGAATGTCCAAATACTCAAAATGAAAGGTATTTGTGTGTTTGCAGTTAGAAGCATGAATTAAATTTATGTGGCACATGGATAATTGTGTGTGCATCTATTAATAATTTTAAGTCTAAAATTATTCCACACTAGTGATGCAATTCCAGTACATTCTGGTGCTTCTGACTCACAACCTTTAAGTAAGTTAGGTTTTCTTATTCGATGGTCAAGTTGTATATAAAACGAGCTGTTTCAGAAGATGAGGCTTAGAGGAAAAACAATAAAAAACATTGTGTTTCTGCACTTTATAATGAATAAATACATGTGTTATGTTTAATATGGTAGTTCATAACAGTTAGTTACTGCACTTAAATCTCAGCAAATTTCCATATTAAATCAATAATAGCTTTCTATTCAGGTTCAGCACTAGACAGATCCCACAGCAGGTGCAAGCCTGCTTTGGATTTGGGCAGCTCAGGTGAAGCCACTGATGTCTATTTCCTGGGTTAAGTCTCAAGCTACTGCAGCAGAAGTCTAAAAACACAAAGAGAATATGGAAGCAGAAGCAATGTCTTACAGGTGAGCAGTAGTGCTTACTGATGCAGAGGAGTGTTTGACGATTTTGCTAAGCTGAGGCAGAGTACACCAAGGTTAATGCTTAGAATATGTCATATTCAGACTGCCCTGAACTTCTTGTAATGAGGAAATTTCACAAGTAACATCATTAAGTTGAAAGACACGTGACATAACATGACACGTGCACGGCAGATCATCCGCAGGGCTTTGAACTATTCAAGAAGATATCTGGATGCTAGGGATTGAAACTTTGCCAGAGCTGCACACCTGCAGACATGAAAGTTATCACTGTCACAGTTACCATGGCAACTAGGAGCAAAACAATGCTGACTGCTGAAATCCACAAGAAAGAAAAACATAACAGCTGAGATCTCTTTAATATCTCAAGTGTTTCTCCTTAAAAATAATAATGTCTGCTGCTTCTTAGATTTCCCTTCTGAGGAGGTTCTCAACTCTGATCAGTAAGCAAACACCATATGGACATCAAAAGGCAAAACTAAAACAAAAAAATTGTATAAAAATAATGAATACTAATTTCATTTATATAATTAGGATACATAGTAACACATTTTAAAAAAGAATGCATGAAATCAACAACACAATCAAATAAAATGTATATTTTCTAATTAATATTAATACTTAATAATAACAAAAATTTATTTATAACGATACTATAAAATTACAAAAAATAATAATGTCTTAAAATACAGTGTTGGATTTACTGAGAATGAATTTCACCCATGATAGTGTTGTTTGTTTGTTTGCTTGCACTGACATGTGTTTAATGCAAATCAGGAAATGGTGCAACCACAGCCAAAATTTGTACTGAATGCAATTTGCAGAGAACAATTTTCCAATAATTAAATGTGAATGCTCACAGCATCACACTATTCCATCACATTTAGTGCCTGGTTAAACTGGATAGCAGGTGGTTAGTAAATAAGACAGCAGTTTTTGCACTGTTCAATAGATGTGCAATCATTTAGTGAAATCATTTAGAGATTTCAATATGAACTCAAGAAATTCATTCAAGACCAAATAGCCTCTATCCTCAATTATTTTATAGCTCTGACCATGCATGACTGTTATGGTCAACCCAGGCTCACTGGAAATACGTGCCTCTAAATACATTTCTTTCATGGTGCTAAAACGTAAGTTCAGTAAGTGACCCTGGCACATATTTGTTATGTTCATAAAGGCATGTATTGCAGGGTTTGTATTATGTTGCTTCAGGTACGTATTGTGGTACGTACCACATAATTCCACATAATGGCAAATATTCGAGAAGTGTCACTAAAAGTGAATGCTTTATCATGTTTATCGCTAATAAAACAAAAATCAATTAATATTCCTGAGTTGCAGAGAAACAACCTCTGATCAACAAAATATACTTCTATGAAGACCAAAACAAATGACAAAGCACATTTCCCTACATCAACATGTTGGTGATGCCATATGCAGGAAATAAAACAATTGCTGTGTGTGTATCTATCTAATCTGAAATGTAGGAGGCATTCGCATTCCCTTAATATTCTTTTATCTCAAGATTCCAATCACCTCTTGTTATGTTTTTATGACAGAGTTTCCTGTTGCTGCGGTTCCACGATGTTTGGAGACAGGTGTAAGTTGCAGCCTTACTCAATCATATCTGGCATCTATCCACCTGCAACGCTGAGGAAATGATTTAGCAGCTGTTTCCCCGATTCAGTAGAGAATAATAACAGTTTGCCATCAACCACAGAAGAATATTTTTACTTAAACAAGCCTAGACCTGTGAGAGAATAAAAACCTTACTGTGATTTAAAAGAATGGAGTCGCCTAGATGGATGGATTGCCAGTACATAATGCTTGTGTAAAAGGATTGGTATGCTATTACTTTTTAGAGATGTGGATTTTTTTCCAGAGATGTATGAATGAATCTGAGTGGCAATAATTACCTCCAGGACACATTTTTAGCAACCGCATTGAAATCTGTTAAGATATTTGTTGCTATTACAAAAACATTGTCAAGTATAAAAAACGAAAGGGACTTTGCATGATGCTATTTGAATAGCAGTTGCTTATGAGGGACTTTTGAAATAATATTGTATGTACTATGCATAGTCCAAAAGGGAGTAGTTGCTTGTATTGGAACACTTTACTTCAGAAGTCTATATATATAGATAGATAGATATTTAGTAATGGACATGGTCAAACACAGAGAGGGTCAAAACACCGGCAAACAGAATGATCAGAGTCGATAACCCAGGCAAAGATCAGGGCAGGCAGAAAACACTCAGAAACCAGGTAAACAGTGCAAAAAGTCACACAAAGGAGAATCCAAACACTAGGGAATTCAAGATCTCGTGATATGTGTATGTTTGACAATGGCTTATATGCAGGTTGTAATGAGTGTGAATGGGTGTGGTAACGAGCTGTCTGTGCGTGACTGAATGCGGATCAGGTGTAGGTGTAATCAAGCAAGGTGTGTTTGATGGGAAATGGAGTTTCAGCAGTACTGGTGTAGTTCTAAGTGGAGTGCCCTTGGAGGGGTTTACATATATACAATAATACTTGTATATATGTAAGAAGAATATGTAATGTTTAAATTTTAAATATATTTACATATAATATTAATTCTAGAAATTAATGTGTGAATACATGTAAATATTTTCAGAATATAAACTGTATGTGTGTGCTTCTATATGTAGATAATAAATACACACAGTGGACATATTACGTGAACAAAAAGTTTTATTTTGCATTCGATTAATCATTTGACATCATTAATAAATATAGTTCAAATCAAAGCGATCATTATTAATAGTTTGAGTTGTTGTTTTTTTTCTTTTTAAATTTGTAGCACTATGAAATTTTGTTTAATATAAAGTTAAGAATGAAATGTATTAATATTATTATTAATACTGCTGAGAGGACACTAATAACAGCTCACACACAGATTTGTGTTATGAAAATTACAAATTATTTATATAAAAGGCTACATAAGAGGTACAGTATATGGGATACAGCTGATTATTTTCATGTGAAGCTGCATCTCTTGCCCCTGTTGAATAAAGCATTGCATACCTCATGCATACTCTGCTCAAACATGCATGCACTCACCCAGCTGGCTATTTCCCGTGATGAATTGTATAGGGTTATTTTCAGCTCTTTCTCTTGGCAAAAACACCTGGCACTGATTGAGGATCAGGTCACATTGGCACCCTAGATCAACTCGTGAAGCAGGAGTCTGGGTGAGACCGGGCGCTCTGGCACTGGGCAGGCCGCTAAGGGTGCTTGTCTAGGACACCAGATGGAGAGATCTGCATATTCTGAACACAACTGACTGTCTGCAAACTGACAATGAACCAACAGGATGACTCAGCTGTTCACTGATGTGAGTGCTATTGTAAATTATGTAATTTTAATATTATGTACAGTACCAACAAAAAGTAAA
>JAUMHP010000048.1:15149191-15168027 GCA_032361065.1 Enteromius trimaculatus | reverse complement strand
ATAGATAGATAGATAGATAGATAGATAGATAGATAGATAGATAGATAGATAGATAGATAGATAGATAGATCGATCTTCTGGCCATATTTGATCAAACTCCTTTAGGTAACATCAGCTAAGGTCCGATTTATTCTTTTAGCCTTCAAGCAATTGTCATACGGTTGCAACCCAACGTCATATAAGGCTTTAACAGAAGGAGAAAATAGTCACCATGGTTATAGATACTTGCCAGAAAGCATTCAAACAGATTGGAGGGTGCACAAAACTAAAGGCAAGTAGAGATTTTTTTTTTAGAAATAAGAAAAAGGGGACTATGCCTTTGCTAAGCTCTGACTCCCATGGTTACTGTTAAATTGCTCAGACAAGCTTTTACAACATTCACTGAACCAGAGATTTCTGTAAACAGTGCCCTTAAAAATACTCATAAAGTGATGCAAATTGGGATGGTTATTATTATTGGGTGAGCTGGAAGGAACAGACTTTTCAAAAAAAATACTGTGTACCTTTTTTCTGAAGAAATGGTTACACTACAAGATTGTCTAATGTGTACTGTAAATACTGTACATGTAATAACATGATGATGCAAAGCTGTCTGCAGTCTTCAGTGCCATATTATCTTTCAGAACTGATTCTGATATGCTTTTTTTTTGCTCAAGAAACATTTCTTATTATTATCAATTTCAAATGAATATAACATTCAAAAGAACAGCAGAATGAAAACTTTTTGTAACATTATACTAAATGCCTTTACTGTCATGTTTGAATGTGTCCTTGCTGACTAGAAGTATTCATTTCTTTCTTTTCTCACTTTTGAAAAGCAGTTTAAACACAGAGCAGCATAATTAAAATGTCCAAAGCTATTACAACAAACATCACAATCATCATGAAAGTTAATAGAAATTCGGTAACACTTTACAATAAGGTTCATTATTTAATATTATTTAACAACACTGGTTAACATGAACTAAGAAGAATACTTTTACAGCAGTTATTAATCTTAGTTAATGCAAATTTTAGCATTTACAAGTTGTGTTTAATATTAGTCAATGCACTGTGAACTAACATGAACTAACAATGAATTATTATATTTGTATGCACTATTTGTATGTTAACAAAAATGAATAAATACTGTAATAAATGTACTGTTCGTTTGTTCATGTTAATACATGAACTAATGTTAACAAATGACACCTTACTGTTATGTGTTACCAGAAATTCTTAGATTTCTACATTGATACTGTTCCAATAACTATTTTAATATGTAAATGAATGTATTATTTAAGCCTTGGGTGAAGACGTTACTGATGTTACAGATGATCTTCATTTGGGAATGAGCAATTTACAGTTTAAGCTGAAACAGGATTTATTTGAAGATAAAAATGTGAAAAATGTTCTGCATATAACCACTGGGTTACTATTACAAGCGAGCCGGCAGCACTGTGTTTAATTGTGGTTTTGTATAATTCCTACAAGATTCCATTATAAAACCCACAAACACTTTCAAAGGCTTTCCTTAGAAAAGATCAAATAGTTGCCAGATAATAGCACGGCTGGCCATGTAGTTGCTAGGGCAGACCTGGCCCGTTACACTGTCAGTCGGGAACGAAATGCATGCTTAAACAAAGATGCAAAAAATAATGGAGATAAAACAAATCCAAAAAATAATAGGAAGAGAGAAAAGAAACAAACAAACAGACAAAATTCTCTGTGATCATCTCAAAGTTTTACAGTCAAGATTATAATGAAGTCCCCACGCGCCTTGATGCCGCACTGCTGTGGGGACATATTGTGTCTCGATCCTGTAGCATCTTTTCTGCTCAAAAGATGCACCATTGTTTGTAGGCAAGACACAATTTCTCTCTGTGGCAAGACTTTATACTGTCTGTTCTTCTATTCCTTGTGCACTTGCAACCCTAGACCTCAGATTTTCTGTATTGCCTCCAGTCTTCATGCTAGAAGTAATCTATGCGCAGTTGTAGCCATGTACGTTCTGTACCCTTTGTAAATTCAAGAGCCTTCACCCGAACCCTGGCTAAGCTTAGCTATTCACAGCTGCGATGTGGATAAAACCCTCCTCCGAGCTTCTCTCAGCAGCCTGTGGGCTGCATAATGAGTAAAATACAGTGACTGATTGTTGTTGGGATGCCAGCGGCTATTTGGCTAACCATGAGGTTTTCAGTGCGAAAACAACGTGAAGACGCTAACATCATCCACACAGTGAATTTGCGTAATTTAGTGCAAACTGCTTTCTTACATCTACACTCAATTTTGTCATTTCAGGTTGTTACCGTATCATAAATCATTCTCCAATCATCTAGAGATTTGCAACAACAGATAAAATATTCAGAGGAAGTTGCATCCATTTGCTCAGTTACTTGCTGATGATGGGAACAAATGCCACCTTTGAGTCGCTAAATCTGGTATAAACACAGCAGCCTGTGCCCTATCATTCATCCTCAATAGCCTTTTACCATGAAGCGCAATGATGAGCTAGGCAGAAGATGCAGAGGGGATGTTGGGAGCAGTCTTAGGCTTGAGTGTGAAGCGTGTATGACCTGATTGATTGTGTTGTTATTGTTAAGGACTCTGTTCCGTCTGCCTGCGGGATTCACTCTCGCCATTCATCCACTCGTCTGTTTGCTCTGGCTCTCATAAATTTCACAGGCAGAGCCGAGCTCTGCTGGGAGCTTAAACAATTGCCTTATTGATGGATGCCCACGTATGAGTGGAGAGAGAATCTTTACAGGAGCTGTTCCTTAAGGCCTTGTGGATTTTCTAGTTTGTTGGCTATATCCCCTCGATATGTGTATATTTTTAAGGGTTTAAGAGATGAGATATGCACTGTTTCAAAAAAAAAACAAAGGAAACACTTAAACTACACAATGTAACTCCAAGACAGCCACACTTCTGTGAAATCAAACTGCTCACTTATGAAGCAACACTGATTGACAATCAGTTTCACATGCTGTTGTGCAAATGGAATAGACAACAGGTATAAATTATTGGCAAATAGCAAGACACTCCCAATAAAGTTGCGGTTCTGCAGGTGGTGACCAAAGACCACTTCTCAGTTCCTATGCTTTCTGTTTGATGTTTTGGCTACTTTTGAATGCTGGCGGTGCTTTCACTCTAGTGGTAGCATGAGACGGAGTCTACAACCCACACAAGTGGCTCAGGTAGTGCAGCTCATCCAGGATGGCACATCAGTGCGAGCTGTGGCAAGAAGGTTTGCTGTGTCTGTCAACGTAGTGTCCTTTGCCTTTGTGCAAGGAGAAACAGGAGGAGCACTGCCAGAGCCCTGCAAAATTACCTCCAGCAGGCCACAATTGTACATGTGTCTGCTCAAATGGACAGAAACAGACTCCATGAGGGTGGAATGAGGGCCCGAAGTCCACAGGTGGGGGATTGTGCTTACAGCAGAGAACACCAAGACTGGCAAATTCGCCACTAGCGCCCTGTGCTCTTCACAGATGAAAGCAGGCAGCAGAACATTCTCCCTGAGCTGCACTACCTGAGCCACTTGTGTGGGTTGTAGACTCCGTCTCATGCTACTGTACCACTAGAGTGAAAGCACCACCAGCATTCAAAGGTGACCAAAACATGAGCCAGAACATATAGGAACTGAGAAGTGGTCTGTGGTCATCACCTGCAGAACCACTCCTTTATTGGTGGTGTCTTGCTATTTGCCTATAATTCATACCTGTTGTCTATTCCATTTGCACAACAGCATGTAAAACCGATTGTCATTCAGTGTTGCTTCATAAGTGGGCAGTTTGATTTCACAGAAGTGTGGTTCAGGATAAATTTAAAAAACGGCATTTTCCTCTAAATACGTTCTGCGTCCACATTATCGTTTTCAATCGTTTCCGAAGTCTTGATCATCCACACTGAAACAACAGAAAACGCTTACGTTCCTTTACTGCACATGCGTGAAACGTAAGACGATTCGATCTGCGTCATTTCCATCTGCCATTTATTTACTTACATTGCGTCTTCTTTGAAGAAAAGCTTTCTTGAGCATTTACAAACTGATATTAATCCTTAATAGGGCTGTCAAAATTGAGAGCAAACAAAACAACTGCTGTACAGTTCAACTTCATGTGACTAAAATGTGTCATCATTTTCGAAAGCCTCCGTTTTCACATTCCACACTGCAACGCAAAAACTGCGTTATCAGAAATCTCCACTTTGGCCGGAGTTTTTAGAAATAATTGTTTTCTTTGATAAAAACTGGGTTTTCTTGTAAATGAGAGGCCAAACCACAGAGAAATATCTGCGTCTTCCCTTCGTGTAAACGGGGCCTAAGTGTTCCCTTTATTTTTTTCAGCAGTGTATATAGATAAGTGCATTTATGTACTATGGCTTTTCTATATTTGAATTTAAATGTAAAATCTAATATGGCAGTAATTCCTCTTATTATGGATTCTTAGAAGAGGGAACAGAGAAGATTATGTTGGTCATTCCAGTTATGCAGCACCTGAACTTATCAAAAATGTATTGTATTATTTCTACAAGGGTCTCTTAGACTTAGACAAAAATAAGCTTTTTAATCTATGCACTTTCAAGAATTTCCATCTTAATTATTTACAAACTGACAGAAATCAAACTGAAAAATTTGGGAAAAACTATAATATACTGCATATATATGGTTCTTGTAGCTGCTTTCCCACCACTATTCTCTTTTCTTTTTCTTTTTATATAAATAATATATGAAAGACTAACAGGATGGAAAGTAGAAGTTAGGACATAGGAATGGCCTATAAACTGATTATCAAATAAAATAACATTAATAACACGTCTTGTTTTAACCTTTTTTCAGAACTCAGTCTTGTGCAAACTAGTATTCATAATTATTTTTATCAAACAAAAAATTTGATTTTAATATTATGTCCCATATATTAAAAAGCCAGTGTACTGCATAATACGTAGAAATGTCCCGTTGAAGCGGTTGACTGAATTAAATGCACTGATTTTCAGTATCTGAGGGTTTTTATGCATTCCTATAATTGGCTCAAAGTAATGAAGCAACATCAAGCTTAAATGCTCCTTCTCTGAACGTCCACCTCAGCAATACCCTGCTTGTTTTGTTCCTTTTTTCAAGAACAAATACTGCTATAACATGTTTAATTCTTGCATGCATCAGCTTGAGGCACACAGTGAGTCAGTGGGGGAGCTGGCGAAATGGAGTGCTGAAATATTTATCAAGGCGTTGCATATTCAGCCTGAGGTCCTTTGTGAGTGCTCTTGTGATCTTCTGCAACACGTTCGCAAATTAAATATTGATGCCGTTTAAATAAATAGGCGAATGGCACGCCCTGGCTTGAAAGGATGCCACACTGAATAAGTGAAGATATCGGTGGTGGCTGGGGTGCCCCCTTCTCATGAGACAAAAAAGTGATAAAGGGAAATGCGCTAGTGTATCCTGACTTCTTGGCCTGCTTCACACTGAGTAAAAGCATTGATTCAGAGACAATTTTTGCAAGTGATTTAAACAAGCAAGGTCATTACAGAAAAAAAACAGATCAATAGACCTAAAAGATGCTGTCACATTTACTATTGCTCTCCAAAAAGTCTGCATTTCGGTGAAAGTCATAATTCTGAATTCTAAAGGAATAGCTCACCCAAAAACTTCACATTTGCTGAAAGTTTACTTACTCTTGGGCCATCCCAAATGTAGAGTTTGCTTCTTCATCTAACAGATTGTGAGAAATTTAGCATTACAGTGCATCACTTGCCAATGGATCCTCTGCAGAGAATCATAAATCAAATTCATAATTAAGATGTTTTTAACATCAAACTGTTGGAATCTGAGTAAAATACAAGTCTTCTAAACATAATATTGCTCCCTGCGGTGTAAAAAAGCCTTGCCTGAATCAGGACAGAAATATGCACAGACCAAGCACCATTTACTAATGAAAGCAGTTCTAAAAAAAATATGTCAGTGGATTTAATTTTGATGTAGAGAAAACAGGGAATGGACTTTTTTCCTAACTGGTCTCATGACATAAAAGTACCTTGGTGCATTTTTTGTGAGAAATATGAACCAATAAGGGTATATCACTGCAGTTTCCAAAAGAAATGAACACTAGATTCAGTAAAACTCTTTACACTTAAACACCTTTTTGTTTCTTTACACACAAATATACACTTTCGATTAATAAAGTGTAATTTTCACACACATTAATTGAAGAATATCCTGTTGTGACTTCAAAACAACATTAAAACTCTGAGAGATTTGAAAACTGATGCTTTGAATGTTAATATCACATATCCAGCTTCATATTTATGGGTTTTCATACACTGTAGGTTAGTTTGGTGGCTCACCGAGTATGGAGATGTACTTGAAAGGTGATGAGCTCCAGTTTGAATCCTTTGCCACTACGGTTCAAAAAAACTGTTCAAATCTGCATAAAAAAAGCTGAAAGGGCCCAGTTACATCAACAAAGGCCTTTTTATATCAGTTTCTTAAATTTGTTAACACTATTGGGTAGGTTTAGGGTTGGGTTTGGTGTAAGGCAGGGGTGTCCGATCCTGGTTCTGGTGATTGTCTGCAAAATTCAGCTCCAACTCTAATCAAACACACCTGCCTTTTATTTTCAAATGATCCTGCACTGTTAAAAATGGCCATTTTATTTAAATAAATATGTCCGTTTAAATTTAACGGTAAAAAACTGTGAAAATGCTACAGTAAAAAACTGTTAAATAGTTAATGGGAATACAGTAAACTGACATTCTCAGTTTCTTTTGTATCAGTTATGTTTAAATGGGTTGTATGTTACATGTAATATTGTTAAATGAATGTTTATTGCCCATTTTAGTTTAATAATTCTTACCATGATGGTGTTTAGTGCTTGTGTGAATGACACTTAGTTCCTTCTATATGTGTTACTATTTAAAAGCTGCTTGAGATGAGCTTTGATTCATCATGTGAGTTTCTCATCACCATCTGCATTGGGTAGTTATCAGTATATTTCAAATTTTCTAAATATATTTCCCTACTTTAATAGGCTGGTATATTAACATTATATCAATTATCATGGTTTCTTTTTAGAATTTATGGTATTTAACCGTAAATTTGAAATAAAACTGTAAAACTATTGACAAATCAAAAATTGATACCGTATTTTTCACGGTTTTATACTGGCAACCACAGCTGCTGTTTTTTTACCGTAAATTTTACAGATTTCTTTTTACAGTGTGAAGACCTTAATTAGTTGCTCCAGGTGTGTTTGTACCTGGAGCAACATATTAAAACCACAGCAATATGTACCCATATCAACGTTTACTGGAGCAAGTGTTATTATGGATTATAGACTGGTATTTTATCCATAAGTGATGTTTGAAAGTGATTTTTTTTTTACTTTTTTACTTCAGATTGTTAGTTAATTATTAATTGAGGGACTGAAGATCATTTTATGTAACACAATATGTCTATATTTAAAAAACATTGTGGTCAGGCAATTGATCAAAATAATAACTTTTGCAAAGTGCATTTCACATACACTTTTGCAAACTTACACCTTTTGTAGAAAGCTGCACATTTCTGTTTTCTATGTAGTCTGTAATCAGATTTGATGCATATTACAGCTGCATACTGATCTGATTAATGCAACCGAACATTTTAAATAAACAAATGGAATAAATTAATAAATAAATAACTGCCATATGTCTAGAAATCTACAAAGCAACCAATTGTAATTCACTTAGAGAATGCAATGATGCACAAGAGTGATCTACATGGATGAGTAACAAATCCTAATGTTCATTCAATAAAAACACTAATTACAACTGCCATCAGCAAGAGTGAGAAAGAGAAAATATGAGAAATAATACACTGTATCCTGTTTCCCCCCACTGTTTTGGAGAGCAGCTGAACATTGAACACATGCATACATACATTCACGCATAAATTTGATGCTTGCATATCCTTTTCAAAAGCGTAACCAAAAAGACATGCCACACTATAATGCATATGTATTGGTTCAGACAATGCTCTGTAGAATCACACACCACCTGGGCCTCACACTTCCTCTAACCTACATTGAGAAAGAAAACATCAAAAGCTCACTCACTTCCTGTTCTTCCAGCATAGAACAGGTCCATGGGAATACAGCATCATTTATAACACTTCACATTACAAACATAGCAGGATAAGGAGATGGATTCAAAGTGCTAGTTTGTATCAAGGTCTTGCTTTTCTGGCTTCTATGTGCATATGATTTGTTGTTGAGCATACAAATATAGTGATCTCTTGGCTGTCAGATGCAGGCTAGCAGGGGTCTCCTGGGATATGATCCAGTTTTAAAGATCCCCTTAGGAAATTCCGAATCCCTGGTGGTGGTACACATGCTATTAATAAGCATGTGTCAAAAAGCAGATACGTAAAATACTGTACACTTCTATTTGACTGTTACTTTGTAACAATCCAGGAAAAAAAAAACACTGGAAAGGGCAGGATTTGCACAGGCTGTTGACAATATTTGAAAAATGGGTAGTCCTCAGTTATTAAATGAATAGGCATAAAACTCTGATAATCAGTATAGTGAGGATTTAGTCAGCCAATCAGAATCTGTAAGTAACAGGACATATGGAATATTAACTTTGATTTATTCAGACAATACATCTGACCTCTAAATTAAAATCAGTATTCCAGAAACCCATGTCCCAATATATGTCTCCAATCATTCATATTTTACGAGGTGGGCAATTCATACAAATTCGTACGACCTCACTTGTACAAATTCATACGATTTATGCTAAAACATATATACAGTATTTTACAACCTTCACAATTCAATGTACATATGACCTACACCTAAGCCTGCCCCTAAACCTACCCGTCACTCAAATCATACAAAATTATGCAGGTGAGTTTGTACAAATATGTATGAATTAAACACCTTGTAAAATATGTACAAATTGGTTGTGAGGTACATTTTTTTTATATTGTATTTATACACTGATATAAAATTTAGCTTCTGTTTTGGATATATGGATATAAATAGTCTTAACCTGAACAAAGTTGTACACTTTTCATAAAATGCTTGTTCATTGCTGACAAATGATTTTGTTTCCTACCGACTGCAGGTAAACATTAAATTATTCGGTACATGAGTGAAGAGTCCAAATGTATCAAACAGAATTGGAAACAATTTGTTTGATGATTTAGAGCAGCAGTGATTCCTTGTACAAACACGACATCACTGCTGGTTCTGATTTTAAACAGTTGATAGAAAACAGAGGATGCATTGCTAAAAAATGATTTTCAGGTAACTACGGCAATCTCCATCAACAGACAAGGATTTATTTTCAGTAACATTTCGCCAGAGCACAGTGGTATTTCACTAAAATGCGCCACTGAAATATTTGAGTAAGAAGGTCCAAAGACACCCTTGGTTCAGAGATTGTTTTATCACAAGATGAAGTGGGATGCAATGGATTGAAAGGCTGGCATTGGGTTTTTGAGTGAATGTTGCAAACATGCTCAGTCAAGAAGAAAATTCTTCTATCTGCTAAAAGAAGCAAACAGACACTAAACAAACTCAGACTGTGCAGAGATAAGATTGATATTGACAGCTGCAACACTCAAACAGGCACAATAGATATTTCATATCCAAAGGACTCAACAGACATTTCATGTGGTTTTGCTTATTGAGAGTCTGAGCCCATTTATATTTTCCCAGAGGACCAGTCTGCCCAAAATATGAATGTTCTGTCATCATTTATTCGCCATCATGTTTCTGACCTGTATGACTTTCTTCTGTGTGTGTAAACACTGATTTATTCTTTAGATGACTTTGGAATATAGTGTACAAGTCATATGGATCACTTTGAAAATAGTGTATCATTAGTTCAGCACTCAAGTCTGCAGAGTTCAATGCACTAGGGAGGAGAACAAATTATTTATTTGCTTTATGTGACCAACGAATGAAAAAAGGACCATGACTATAATGGTAACAATAAAAATACAGTAGTTTTAAAAGTCGTCTAGATTTAAAAGAATAGCAGATGCCACTACACAGTACAGAAAAAACAATATCGTTGAAATTACTTTCACTGTAAGAACATTGATAACCAATTAGAATCCATCCAGCTTATCAAAGTGGCAGATGACATAACGGCAGCGTGAACATAACAGAACATTAAGTTGATGTGGATGCTAATGTAGTTACTGTTATAGTAATTGTTCTTGATGTTAATAGGCCATAATAGCTTTATTTCAGATTTTTAGTAGTGTTGCACATTTGTATCTACAATGAAATAAACAAATCACTCTCTGAAAGAGTTATTCCATATAAAAATCTGTTCAAAACAAAAGAATTGTTTAAAAACGCTTGAAAGATTCCATTCATCATAACTGCATGGGGAAATACTAGTACAATCTTCAGAATTTCTTCAACTTAATCCAGTAATACACAACGTGATTTTTGCCCCGATTTTATAGTCTGAACAAGTTAGTGGAGGAAAGTCAGAGCTAGAGCTGACAGATTCCACAGAAAATCGGCTAGTGTATTATGGTCACAGACTTGTAGCTTTTTAGCTTCAGACTTTGATTCCATCCAATTGAAGGATATCAAACATGTTTGATATTTTGAGCTGATTGTAGAACACATTTGTTGTCATTTGTCATGCGTCTCCTAGCAACAAGGTGCATGTTTCTTCGTGAATTTGTGAGCGGAACAACTTAAAGGTCTGATATGATGCTTGGTCGTGTGGTGTATATTGCCAAGTTGAGTCTGTAAGTGTATGATGCCTATTGTTTTACAAATCTGTTCAGATCTGTTCAAAGTCAAGCATTTTTGAGTAACATAAAGATAAATAATTATATTATATTATATTTTAAAAAACATTCAATATTAGACGACTCTCCCCTCAGCAAGACTTTATCGAGGTAGAGTGTAAGACGTTTCGAAGTGAGCACGCAGCACTGCATCACGTTCTGAATAAGTCCTGACCGCAGCCGTGCTATCATTTACAACCTCAAATCATCACTCAGAAAAACCATGTTGCCAAAAAGCCTTAGCGGGAGAGACTTTGGAGGGCACCTAATTGGGAGCAATGTCTGTCGTGGGTCAGAGCTGAGTGGTACAGATCTCCCTCTCTTTTTAATTAATACCAGTGGGCTGTCACAGCCTCCAAATGAGAAGTCATGAAAGATGAGTGTGCATTCGACCATGCAGCTATCTGAAAAAAGGCACTATGTGTGTTTGTATTGATGCCTTGTTCCCTGTGTTTCTCTTTTCTTGCTTCTGCGTTCTCGGTTGTGGATCAAACAATTTAGTCAATAGGGCTGTTTGGTGAGCTGGACACGTTGAGAAATGTTTCAACGGTCCTGAGTTATGACACGGGTATAAGACAAGCAATGTGAGTCAATATCACACAATAACTAAACATTGACCGCCATGTCGCTTTTTCATCACACCTGTGTCATAAAAGATCAATGCATAACAATAAAACGCAAAGGGTTAACAGTGGAAGTCAAAATGAAACCCCAACTGTAACTCTGTATGACATTGTGGTTGCTGAATAATAAACATATGTGTTCATCTTATTTTATTGCATCTTATTTTTATTATTATGTGTTAAAAAAGAAGCTTTAACATGGTGCACCATGCCAGAGTTTTTTTTTTTAAATGCCCAGCAGGATGCAGTTTGATGAAGAAACACGTTTAAATAGTTTATTCAAAGTAATCTGTTCATTATACACTACTTTATTGCCATTTTTATGAGCATCCTAGGGTTGCAAAAAGAAGAAAATGAGTTTGCTTCCCTGAGGGAACATCATGCAGTAGAGGGTTAAAACTCAAGGCTGATATGAACAGCAAGCTGTGCTTAACTTATGTAGTTTGATAGAGGCAATGAGCAGCTCTTTGGAAATTAATTTCATTTACTTCCTTGGCCAAGCAACCAATGTGTGACACACTAATGATTACATTCTTCTGGTACTCTCAGTACATTTAATCACATTTAGCCTGAACAATTTTTTTGTTGGTTTGTTTTTTATCTAAAGTGAATTCAGTTGAAACAATGGAAATTATTTATGAAATAGTTAATATTACTCATTTGTCATTACTCAATTGTCATTTTAGGGTAATCATTTTGCAAATGCTACTTTTTTGTAATAAAATTCCAAATTAGTTTGCCAAAAATTAAAGCTAAACAAATAATCAAATATGTAGGTCAAGTACAGTTTAATTAAAAGTTTCCCGCAACAGTCTGATCATGATTGATGATTATGACATTAATGATTGATGACGAGTCATTAAAAGTTTCCCCAACTGTTTGGTTATGATTAATGATGAGCCATGATTGACAGGTCGTTCAGGAGTTCCATTATTAAATATATTTTAAAAGCCAGAAATAATGATTTTCTTGGAATTCAGGGCATTGCAAACAAATTAGGAGACAGAGATTTATGAGTTCATAAATAAATAAAACCAAACTTAAAATATATGGTGCAGTTCCCCTCCTCTGACGAGATTAGCTTTGATTTGAGACTTTATTCACTTCATTTAAACTCAACCCATTTAGAATACAATTTCAAAATCCATTTTAAAACAACGTTTTCCAAAAATATTTATTTAGATTAAGCTGTTCAGAATTTAATCAGGATTAGATTAGATTAAGCATCCAATTGGAAAAAAGATATACTCAAGAAACATAATTTGGAGGAAAACACATCACAAGAGATAGCAGAACAGCTCATATGTGTCTAAAGAGTGTGCAAGTAAGCCAATGTGCGTTGTCTAGAGAATACAATGAAAGACACGTCATGCTGAATAAGCAGTGAGGTGCCCTTGATTTACTCAAAGCCTATAGGGGAACCAGATGGATCTGTGTCACCTGCCCAGCTTTGAAGTTCACAAACCCCAGCAGGATATCCACCAAATGAGGGATCAAATTCTGTTTGATGCCATTTTTTCTCTCTGTATTGGAAGATAAAATAATGTGAGAAGATTTGTCTTTATTGCACATAGCCAGCGTCTTATCTTCAAGTCTGGATAATGAAATCTGAGGTTATAGGGCTGCATTTAATAACAATGTTTTCTTGGATGTTTGGGTTGCTGGCTAAGCTAGGAGGCAACAACCTGAAGTTTCATGTCTATTAAAAACATTCAAAATTTATGTAAGCATCAAACCATTCACAAAGTAAAACAAAGAATTAAATATATATTTAATCCTTGTTTATATATTACCAAACCTTAAAATAATATTCTTTATTTACTCACCCTGAAGTCATTCCAAACTTCCCATATGAAGAACTGAGTTTTCACACAGCTTTATTCTAACAACAGTTCCTACACCAATTTTTTTCAGTGTATGATTTTCTTTGAAACAGTTTTCACTCTGAAATGACTTTTTTTTTTTAAAAAAAAAAGACAAAGAAATGATGCTCAACACTTTGAATTAACCATGAAATTTTGAAGCAGAAAGACTGAAATAGCATTTTCTTGTGAAACATACCCCTTTTGAAATATGACTCTTAAACAGTCTTATGAGTTTCATGAAAAACTGCATGTGAAATGTGTGCAGTGGGTAAGGAAAAACTGAATTTTCATTTTGGTGAATTATTCTTTTGATATTTACGGTTGTAAAGTATCAGTTTATGCTCACCTCAAGCTAAATCTTTACTATGAGGTCCAGTGCACATAATTAAATGGAAAAAAATGTACTATTATTTACCAGACATTTCTCAAAGACCTATTGCTCCATCTCTCATCTATTCTTTACAGATTCTTAAAAAACTGCACTGGGCTTTGACACAGAGTCAAAGAAAATCCATCCTTCAAAAAGCACAGGTTTTATTGATTGACACTATTAAGTGTTTGGTTCACTCTGAAAAAAATGATATGGATGTGTTTTCAATTATCTGTTACATATTTTAATTGCAAAAACTATAGGATCATTGCTTGACTTATTTATAACGTAAGTAAAGTTAAGAGAGATTAATTTGTTGATGAAAAATAACAGCTTAAAGGAGCTGCATTGTTGTAGCACCCCAGTCTAAACAAGAGCAGATAGACTCAGGTCCGAGACTAAGATCATATTTTCAGGAGCATTTGGACCTGGCCTAGACTTGAATGGTATGTAAAATATGAATATGTATGTAGAAAATACTGTTCTCCTAGCTTTACCAGGTTACCCCAAACCCTTCGAAATCATCAAACCAGTCTGGACAGCAGAACTGAGCCAGCTAGAACCAACAAGCCACCTTAGGCAGGATTTGTATTATTATTATTATTTTCCAGCAGTGCATAGCATTGAAGGACAAAGGTTGTGCAAGGTTCACAAGCGGAAGAGTAGCTGTGTTGTGGTGGCATTCAGCAGTAGGGTGTGCTGTTTTGTAGCTGAATTCCAAATGACCTGGAATGGTAGGGTTATCTGAGATTCACTGGTTTGCTAGTCAGTTTAAATTACGGAAGATCTGCGCTAATTGTCACACATGGACGTTCACAAGGGCTATATGTCAGCTATAAGATTTTGAGGCAAAAGTTACATTACAAATTACACGAATATATATTTTCTGTAGCTGTACAGCTCAAAAATACATCAAATTTAGGGAAGTATATCCTCCAAACTACAAATTCCAATTATAATCATATTTTAAATAATCAAACAAATACAAAATGACAACTCACGGGAAGGTTTTCATTTATTTCTTTTATTGTCACATGCTGTTTTGCATGTTATTTTTTAAATGCCAAATATTGCTTTAATATACAAATTCAATATACAATTTTTTGATGTTTCACCAACTGTTTTATTATAGTGTGACAACGTGTCCCATTTGGTTGATTGATGTGTGTTCAATGAACTGTATCTTTTATTGGTGGACATGTTTAATTGCTTTTTTGTACCCTAGACTTTAAAGCTTGTGCCATTAATTGACTTTCAAAAATAAACCTGCCCTGAGAAACATTCACAAGAGTAAAACGTGTGACAACTAGCACTCATCTCCCCTAAGTCGAGCTGAGAACAAACTGCTACGGGGGAATGCTTTGTGAAACATATGAATCTTCTTACATATTAAGTATCTCAGCATAACACATAGTACTGGACAGTAGTATGAGCTTTATTCAAATGGACAAGGAATTAGAGCCATTACATGCTATTATAATTTTAATGTTGCAAGATTGCAATGGTCCAGTTTATGACAGACATCCTTTTCTAACGCGCAAACCAGAAACAGCAAATCGCACTGCATGCAGGAGAGGGCAGGCATTAGACAAGTGGTGCAAATGATCACTATCACATAGAAATCTT
Source organism: Enteromius trimaculatus (assembly GCA_032361065.1). Classification (NCBI taxonomy): domain Eukaryota; kingdom Metazoa; phylum Chordata; class Actinopteri; order Cypriniformes; family Cyprinidae; genus Enteromius; species Enteromius trimaculatus. The sequence goes on along the minus strand of JAUMHP010000048.1, from coordinate 15,152,763 downwards.
TCCTTAGAGGCACTTTGCTCATTGAATTTGGGGCGTGCTTACAAAGACACTCTCAGCTGGAGGTGCATCAGCATGTAAGGTACCACAGCTGCGCATTTCATCCGCTGAGCGCCTGCTGGAGGAGGAGATACGCATCATATATACCTAACCAACCGTCTTTTTGGATTACTCTGCTGGTAGGAACCGATCACGGGGCACGTGCGTGCAGTGGATACGCCGGAGCGCTGTGAGTCGTGGACTAATTGCAGGGCGCTTGCGGGAATACGAGGAGCATCTCTGCGCACGAGAGGGAATAAAGATCGTTTTCCTGTCCATCTCCACACAGACTTCGATTTAGAGGGCATTTATTTGGTTCTTAAAGTGAGAGAACGATATCAGGAAAGATGTTACCGACGACATTAGGGGGTTAGAGGTGCTGAGGTTCATCCTATTACTGAATATGGAGTAAATTCCCACGTCTTCTCTTATTTTGACTCGGAATACAGTGAACGGGAGCGCGTCACGGTGAGTTATTCTTTATCCATGCGCTATTAGATTATTTAAAGTTAAGCAGTAAGCGCAAGTTTTATTCGAAATGCCAAATGATGTGATGTTCATACATTATGGATAAATATACAGTGTCTTGTTAATATGAAAAACAAGCGCTGCACTTGAAATTCTGACCACTGCCCCAATATAGCCGAATTAATTAACGTTATGATAGGGATGGGAATTTAATAATTACAAACCCGGTTCCACTTGTGATCTTTTAGTGGCTACTTTTAAGGAAGGCATAGACATGTATCGTTTGGGGAAGAAAAGAAATGCGTTTCTTAAAGCATTCGTCTTCTCTGCAGTCTGTGCGCTCTGTGGGATAATTTGAGATGTCAAAGGACAGCCTGATAACAAATAAAATAAGCCTAAAATAAATGGAAAAATACTTTTCACATAGACTTTTCAGAGTGGCAAATGTCAATCAAACTGTGGTCATTTTAATTCATTCAGTCATTTATTCATATGAGACCACTAATTAAAACAACTGTATCTTTCATGTGTATTAGCAAAACCTGTCTCACGTAGCCTAATTAAAAAAAATAAAATAAAAAAAGATTCAAACCTTAGGAGTCATTGGTTCGAGAATTGTTGTGCTTCTTGAATCTGACTACACTAATAGCTCTGTATGTTTTGGATTGGCTAAAAAGAACAGGATCACAAGTTTGATTCAAGAGTTGTAGTTACTACACCAAGTCTTTTATTATTAGCTAATTCTTGGAGAATCAGACTAAACTGGTCGTGCAGAGCAAAGACTGTGCTCCAGATCTTGTACTTATAAAGTGAAGCGTGTCCTGAATTCATTGGAGGACTTACTTCTGGATTGATGAGTGTTCTTCAGATATTCAGGTGTGTAGTAGTGATATATTTATGGACATAGTAGGCTACATCCACCATGTTGGCATGATCTTTGAACCATATGTTCCTTGACCAATGATAATCTGTCATCGACAGTGAAAACCTTTTGATCTGCCATTATTAAACGAATAGAGTTTAACCACAAGTGACAACATTTTTTTGGACATAGCATGTAAAAAATACCATTGTATGTTTTCCAACACAAAATATAAGATGTATTCTTCAAAAGATATTATGCGAACACTGACAGAGTCATAGAAGGAGCACATGTATGATTTATTATGTGAACTTCACTGATCTCAGTCATGTAGGGCAGAAGGTCACATGGGGCACAAACATCACTCTTACCTTGCAGAAAACCTTGCAATTCCTCAGACTCAAGATATGATGTATAAGGGATTAAAACTGGCAGGTGCTACCTATAGGTCTTCAGCATCTCCATTTGTTCTGATTCAAGTCATCCGTAACAAAATTCCCTTATAATGCATCCCTCACAGTATTCAAGATGCGTATGGAATCCCATGGAGAGAAATATCAGGGAATTGTGCTTTGCAGGCCTGGAAAAGTGATTTTTCTGGTTTTGCTCTGTTCTAAATATTTAAACGGATAGATATTGCTCTTCAGTTAAGGATCTTCTTGGAGCGATCTGAATGCTAAAGAGAACAATTGTGTAATTTAATTCCACAAAGTGGCATTACAAATTATTCCACAAAGGCATGACTGGAAAGGAATGGAAATGAGTTTGTCGAAACATTTCAGTTGTCAGTAAAAGAGTTAAAGCACATTGTCATACTGTTATGATCTGACCTAGGTTTTTTTGTTTTATTTTATTTTACTTTTTAAAGTAAACTCCCTCGAAAAAGTGTTATGTGGATCAATAAACTATCAGCCTCTCCATATATCAGCCAACACTGCCTCTATGGCTTGGTTTATAATCTCACAAAGGTGTGACTAAGCTTTGGGAACTTTAGTGCCATTATGTGTTGCAGTGAGACTGAGAGAGGGGAAGGACACATGGGAGAAAATACACATTCGGCTCTCTATCTGCACCACATCTGCTATTCAAATAGGAATGGGATCCTTCTCTCGTGTGTTCATGTTTATTTATGGATGCATCTGGGATGCATGGCTCATCTCATTTTGTTGCTAACAAGCACAGCCAAATTAGAGGTGAGAACACTGGGAAACAGCAGTGTGCAGAATTCAGTCGAACCACTCCACAGCACAGCTTGGCTTCCTCCGAGACTATTTATTCCTCTCATTGTGGTGTATAAAGTTTATTTAAAGAGAGGCTAAAGATAAATTTGAACACGAGGGAGGAATTCATTAGAGATGAAAGTAATGTTAGTTTATATAACGGTAAGTTTTTTCCCAAATTCTGTCTTAATATCCATCTCTCGAATTTGCTTTCTGCAGTCTGGACCACAAACTTCTTTTTTTTTTCTCTCATTATCTAAGTGCATTTTCTCTATCTTTTTTAAATCTCTGGCTGAGGCCTAAAGGAATACTTCACCCCAAGATGAAAGTTGTCATTGTGTTGTTCTAAACCCGTAGGGCTTTCTCACTTCTTTGGAACTAAAAAACATGAATTTTGTAGAACTTATTTGTGGTCCACGCTACGTTCCAAGTCAAGTCATAAATTTTAAACTAATAATGGTCTTTGAAGAAATCTTTCAGACTGATTTTGTGAATCAGGTCAAACTGTTTCTTAAAGATCTATTTATAAATTGGTATTGAGTATTATATATTTTGTATGTGTTTTTCATACAGAACATTATAAAACTGTATTTTTATGCAGTTCAATAAAACAGTGAACAATCTGAATTTCAGCTCTCTATTGGTTATCATCCATAAAATCAAAATAATAATAAAAATGTGAATTTTAATATAGGTTTTTGCTCAACTTTTATATTGCTTTATAATGCAGAAACTTTCAAAGTTTGAGTCCCCATTCATTGTTGCCTGGAAAAGAATGACTATAGCACTCTTCAGTTTTTTTGAAAAAATAAAGGAAAGACGTTTCAGATTTGGAGCGGATCAAGGCTGAACAAATGACAACAATTTTTTTTTCCTGGGTGAACTGTCCCTTTAAGGCAGAAGTGTGTGTGTGTGTGGGTTTATGTGGTTTATGAAGACACAAATTTGTATAATGACATGGGTATGACATAGGTATTACAATATGA
>JAUMHP010000048.1:15085723-15099350 GCA_032361065.1 Enteromius trimaculatus | reverse complement strand
TTAGATGCAAAAGTTGATATGGGATATGTTAGATAAGCTAGATCATGAATATATCAAATGTTACATTTGTAAAACTGAGCCATTAGACTGAACCAATGCATATTTTTTAACATAATATGATGATATGTATATTATGTGAACAAAAACTTTTATTTTGGATGTGATTAATCGCAATTAATCATTTGACAGCACTAATATATACATAAACATTTTCAGACCTCATTTTGTTCTTAAAAATTGTAATCTACATTATTAGGCAATTTCTCTTTGATTTAGTAATGAGCTCTCTTAGAATTTAAAACACAACGCTCTCTTTCTCTCCTTTGAGAGTGTTTCTTAACGGTTGTGTTTGCGTTTGCTTACAGGCATGGGTGCCCGTGGATCCAGAGCAGGAAGGCTGTGCACACTTTCTCTCTCTCCGCTCCTCATTTGCGCTCTGTCAACACTCAGTGCCTCCTGATGTTCGCCTCCCATGAGCACCAGACCCAACCGCACCAAGATAAACACACTTTCTGCTCTTTGCTCATTCAAGGCTTATGATTCCCATCAAAATCTGACCAGATGGGATTCCCCAGCTCCGGCAACATGTATGAAAGTGCCGGATATTGAAATGTCATGGGAATGTTGGGGAATTCATCATTAGTAAATATGGCAGAGCCCTGCAAGAGAGTCATTGCGGTTTTTAGGATGAGTACTGCAAACAAAAAAAAACATTTTCTTATGGAGTATTTTTGGTTTCTTTTCCTGTAAAAAAAACCTCTACGGCAGTTAAATTAAGTTAAGAGAAAAACTGCATAAAATATTAAGACTTGTTTTCAGAGATTATAGCTTGACGTTTATTTTCCATATTAATTAATTTATTTATTATAAAAATAAAACAAATTAAAAAAAAAAATCTGAAAACAAATCTTATAAATTGGAAAATAAGACAAAAATACAGTTTAAGAAAAGTTTTTGTTGCATATAATCCGACAGTTTCTTTGGCACCCCAACACACAGGGGGAAAAAACACAAACCGCTTTTCTTCTTTGTATAATACGCTTCTTTATGCAGTGTGCCGATGTGTGCATCATCTTTTTGTCTGATCCTTGAGAACAATCGATGCCTTAAATTCATGTACGCGCCAAAGTAGATGAAAATAGTTTTGCAGTTGAGGACAAGGGCTAAGAAACCAGTGTTGGTGGGAGTTGCTTTTATATATAATGTGGATCTCTTGTGGTTTCCTTGCGCTAACTAAGTTCTGGGTCTGGATTAACAAAGCTGAGCATTGATTTGTGCTAATGGGAATCTTCCATTAGTTCAGAAAAGAGTGTCGCCATCCCGCCTCTATTACAGTGCCATCGACTGCAAAGGCTCCCTCAGTCTCTTTGATGGGTATTAGCATTTTGTTAGGCGCTTCATGTCGGTTAAATTATTGATGCGTTACACATTAGACACTATACACAATTAAGGCCTACTTTTCCTGCGAGTATTTGATCTTATGTCATGTATATGTCATCTCGTTGAACAAATTTAAACTTTCATGTTTTCTGCGACCCATTAATGCCTTTTAATATACACTGTAACCATATACAACATACCAAAATGCCACTGAATATGGTTTCTGTCACTTAGAAAAGTAAGCTTTTGAAAGGCATTCATATGCCTCACACACTTCCTCCTGTACTTATGTTCGTAATTGTTAGTAAACTGGCATATAAACTGCAAAACAAGCTGTCAAAAACTAAGTGACAAGATGTGGAACAATGCTGGAAGGATATCAAATTTTTATAGCTCTAATGGCCTGGCAGATGTGAAAAGACTGAAAGCCTTGGAAACAAGTACAAGTCTGATGCGTAAAAGTCCCCAGAGTTCCCTAACAGTCTGAAAAAATCAGAGTTGTTCAAGGTGGTTTTCCATCCTAATCTTGTAGTATTGTTCAAAAGACACAGCAGGGTTAAATAATATTTTATTTGTGATCACATTTATTGTCGATTAATTAAGCTCTTGCATCTGCGATATTTGCCCACTGGTTATTTATCATATCTTGCATCAGTAACAAGCCTCCACAAGCTTTCATGCCTGGGGTTGCCAGATTTCACGAGTTTAAATCCTCCAATTAAAGATTTTCTTTTAAATAATCTCTCCAATCTGGCAGCCATGTGCATGTGCTATCTGAAAACTGAAAATAATCTAGAGCGTAAAAAAATGGCCTTTTTTGCCATGACTAAACCCACAATCTAACATTATTGGTGATGAACTGTAATAAATCATGGATCTCGACAGTATTGTTTGCGATTGTGGATGCTGAATAGTTGCACTTAAGCAACCTCTGTGCCACAATGTAAAATCATTTTTGTTGTTGGTTTAATAGAAAACATGAACATAATTTGGCATTTTTAAAGCTAATATTAAGTACTTCACGTTTTATATTTTAGTAGAAGATTTCATTTTTATCAGTATTTATAATGTAATATAAAGTTTTTATATGATAGGGTAAACATACAGTTATAAATCAGGAAAATCGATGAAGCAAATTAAACCCTGTATATGAGCTGATACAATGAGAGCGATAACAGCAGAGAAACTATATTATAGCAATCACTCAAGCATTTAAAGACCAGAGCTCATAATAAGCAATCATATTAGTTATTGTTTATAGTTATCTTTGTAGTTTTGCTCTTGGCGTGAATGGCCCTTAATAATCACAAGTATACATTTTGAGCAACATATTCAGTTGAACCGTTACCTTGCAGCCACATGATCTAACGCGTACCGAATTCTGAATTTCTCATTTGTACCCTCAATGAGACAAGAGGTGAGGCACTTTGGGGGTGACCTTTTAACGCAGAGGTTCGCTGCCAAGGAATAGTGCCTTCACTGGACAATATGTTCCTGGCTCTGTCATGGCAGTATCAGGCTGTAGAGTCCATAATTTGCACTTGTTCTTCTCAACGTCAGAAGAAAGCACAAGGTAGTGAACCAAGGTGACATAGCCTTCCTGCGAAGTCTCTAGAACAGGTGCGGTAGACACAGCCCATGAAGACATGTTAAAAATGTTAGCAAAGGAGATAAAAAAAAAGAGGCTGCAGAGTCCCAATCAGGACAGCCTATCTGTTCTCCTTCAAGCTTTCATAAAGGTCTGGGAACCTTGATTAGGCTGCAGTGGCCCAGTCAATGGGATATTGATTTTTCTGCTCTATATTGCGGCTGTCACAATGCAGACTCTTGATTGACTGATGTCGGTGTTCCTGTCAGCCATCTTGTGTGGAGTTTGTTCTTTGAGTGTCTGAGATGTCCTTGCCCTCCTCCCATTCAGGGAGTTTAGGTTTTTGCAGAAAGATGCAGAGAACAAAGAGAAGTTTCTGAAAGAAGAATAAGTTACATTTTGCAATCCTGCATCTATGTAAAAGCATGCAAAAACATGTCACATGTACATGTTACAAGGTCCAGAGTTTGGCCTATTGTTTTATTTATTTAAAGTCTCTTATATTCACCCAGTCTGCATTTATTTGATCAAAAAATAAAAGTAATATTGTAAAACAGTATTTAAATTTACTGTTTTCTACTTTAAATTTAAATGTATTCCTGTGATGCAAAGCTGAAATTTTAGCACCAATTAATTTAATGCATTCTTGCTGAAAAGAAAACGAACAGTAAATGCTTTATCCCTACATTACATCACAGAAGTGGGTTGCAAACATGACTTTAAAGCCTCTATTATGAAGGCATTCTTAGTTTATTTTATGGTGTTCTTTATAAATCTATAGCTGAGTTTGTCTCTTTGAAATGACAAATTATTTATAGCTCATCTATTATTTTCAGACAGTGTTTTTTTTTTCAGCATAGGAAAATGAAAATAGACATTTGCTGTGTAATATAACTAGTTCATATTACAGTAATTACAAAGTTAGTGCTGCTTATCACAGCCCTGTCACTAATGATATGTTCGTTTTTCCATGCACTGTTTTATCTCCTGCTCTCAGTTTATTCTAATGTGCCGCGACTCTCAGTTACAGTATCTGCGTAATGATGCATATAAACACTGAAACAATAATTGTTGTTTAATAGCAATGATTTCTTTGGTACTCTTAAAATTGTGAAGTCTAATTTGCCTAATTTTGTGTACACCGTATAATCAGTGAGTTTCATTTCTACACATTATGGTTTCCCTTTGGCAAAACTTTGATATGATATGAAAATATGAGCTGTTAATGACACATCTTATCGCTACAATCCAATTATGTTTAATAATCTGAAATGAAAAACGCTGATACGTTTGCCAGATGTAAATAGTGGCTATATATTTTTAGAGTCGGCCAGCATTGATAACCTGATGTTTTCTACTGCACACGGCCCTGAGAATTTAATACTGATGTATTAATGAATAATCTCTGTGAGATGACTTGCAAATAACATGACATTTTCATATTGAAAAGTAACTGTTTTGTCTTGTATACTAAAACTGTGCATGTGGAAAAATGTTTGGTGCATATGTGTTGATTTTTATAATCCTGTTAAAAACTTAATAAAAATGTAAAAAGCCTGGCTGCGGTATTTCATTGGGGGCTTTAAACAGATTACATTACAGAGTAGGAAAACGTTAGCCTCATAAGCCACTTGCAATGTCAAATGGTGCTTTTCCCTTTAGTCTATCTATCTATCTAGGATCATAGAAAACAACAGGCAACATTTAATGTAACATTACGTTCTTTAGTAAAAAGGAAAAGAATAAATATGAAAATAGTTATAATATCTAATATTATATGGTGGCCAAGAAAGTTCAACGCACTGTAAACATAAGACAACACGCAATTCTGACATCAAATCTTTCAATTCTGACTTTATAACTCGCAATTTTGACTTCATATCTCGCAATTTTGACTTCATATCTCTTATATCTCGCAATTTTGATTTTATATCTTGCAATTCTGACTTTATAACTCACAATTCTGACTTAATATCTCACAATTTTGACTTTATATCTCGCAATTCTGATTTTATCACTCTCAATTCAGACTTTATAACTCCTAATTCTGACTTCATATCTCGCAATTTTGACTTTTTATCTTGCGATACTGATTTATTAACTCACAATTCTGACTATATTTCACAATACAGACTTCATATCTCTCAATTGGGACTTAGTAAGAAGTAAGAATTGTGAGATAAAAAGTCGATATTAAACATTTGGTATATTGCTTCACAAAAAAGTATAAAGTTCAGTCAACTCTGTTCTAAACAAATTTGATGAAGGAAAAGATTAACTGAAGGGCTGATGTCATGTCTGTATTCAGCATATTTCCTGTGCAGGAAAGAGAAATCGATGCGTAATTAACTCAAATGTAGCTTGTTAGATGTAACTCAATGCGCAATTGTTGAATTCAGAGTGTCTTTGTCAGGGCAGGCCTCAAATAGTACATGAATAATAAGCTTTTTAATCTGTGGATCTAAACTGGATCAAGCTTTGCCTAGGCTGCTTGTAGAACAAAGTAGAACAAAGCGTCATGTGATGGCTTATATTCATTTAAAATGTCAAGAGTAGTTAAAGAGTTTAATAGCTCCTTTGAGAAGCGATATTATCCTGATAATAGTAGGCTACTAATGGTAATTTAATTAGCTGGACATGCTAATCAATATTTGAAGCAGTCTGGGAGCTGATGTCTGGACTCTAACCTTCGCTGCAGATAAAGCTGAGTCACAGCGACTTATTTTGGGCCAGTTATCACCGCTTTGTTTGATATGCTGTGATGTATCACTCCCCAAACAAGCCTAATTTCAAATGAGTGTGGGAAAGGCTTGGTCTGGGTCATCTCCAGCAGCTGGATGAATGGTGTGTAATTAAAGGTTCAGCAGACCAGAGTGTTTTCCTAATTAAGTATAAATGCCAAGCTCATCAAGAAGACGTCGAAGCTCCATCTTAATGCCAGCAAGAGATTTTATTACTAAACAGCATGTCTGGAGGAAGTCTGCATCTCTTTTCTAATTGCAAATACACACTGACGTGACACATACACATATACTGTAGCATTGTGGCTGGTCAAGACTGCCGTCAACAAGAACTGACTGTAACAGTTTGTTAGGATGAACCTTTTTATATATATATCATGCTCCCAAACATCAAGATATTTCATTTTAATATAGGATGCCATCTTCAACACTTCTCCTGGTTCACTTCAAACCAGAAATCAATTCAGAGGAACTACTAGGACCAGATCGCTAACTATGAACTGGATCAGTACAACTTTGAACTTTGAATCAATTCAATTTGTGACCTGGTTTAACTGAGTCAATAAACACAATTTACTCAACAGAACAATTCAATCTCAAATCAGACATTATTAATGGGAATGTCATTCACTTCAGTTACAAACGTTGACTGGATGTCTATGTATTTATAACATACATAGCATGTTTCTCTTCTGTCAGGATGGCCCAGAAATAGTAATGACGAATTGCACAACACAAACTTCTGTCTAACAAAGTTCTCTTTACAGCTCCTCCCACTAAATTATAAATCTGACCTCCAACCAGCTAATTACCTTTTCTCAGTGCATCATAACACTTTATGTTTTTCCCATGATCAATTGCAAATAAGAGGCTGCAATTCATTTATTCACATGAAGTGTCCTCATTGCTTGGTATAATTGTGATAGGCTGTGAAATAAACTAACACAAGCTCTCCAGTGTGTACCGTTCCAGCTCCCTGTTAGGAAATGTCAACAAAGAGAAGAAAACAGCAACTGTTAACAGGTTTCGTGGGGTTTTGTTAAGTAGAAATGTAAAAATGGATGTCTACTAAGGATAATGTTTCACTCTAATGCTAATCTTAAAATTATACTCCCCATGATATGTACAGCTAATTTATTCCTCTCAGAACCATAACAAGTTTGTGTTAGACCAGACAGAAAGCACACTGAGCGGTTCATCACACTGCTGTCAAAGTGAGTTGCCCAAATGTCCTTATTATCCAGATAATATCTCTCTTGTGGTCTGTCTCAACGGACAGATATATTCACTCATTAGCCTTAAGGTCTTCAGACATGCACTCTGCTTGCAGTAAAAATACGGCATATGATTCATGACAGATTATATCATATGTTGGCACCAGTTTCTCTTGGAAAAAGCCTGACATGTTGACGTTTTGAGAGCTGCTTTAGGGCTCTGCTCGGATGAGGACTAACATTCTTAATCAACATGGTCTGCTGGCACAGAAGTAGATGCTTTGAAGTAGTGGTATGAGTGAAGACATGGGGCGATGCTCCTCATTATCATGGAGTACTGGGTCATATCTGGCGTTGGGGATTCTTCAGTGTGGGCTTTAAGAGGATTGCATCTCTTATCTCAGCTATAGTTTGGCTTGTGTTCCTGATATGCATTGAGACAAGTTCATGCCATCTGGACAAAAAACCCATCACACAAATGTACAAAATTTTCTCTAAATTTACTGTAAATTCTTGTCATGTCTTATTTAGTTATTATTATTATTATTAGTTATTTATTGTAAAAAAAAAAGTCTCTAATAAAGTCTTAAATATACAACAGATAAATATAAAATAATAATGCTTTGCAAAAGCAATATGAAAGACATTTCAAAATCATTTATTTCGATATCAGTTATTCAGATATAATTGATATACTACCATGGTTTAATATTATTTGAATTATTTTTTATTTTTCTGTTTTTGTTTTAATTTTAACAAATGCTTTAGTTAGTTTTTGTAATTTTTATTTTTGTCTGTTTTTGTTTGTTTATTTTGTTTAATAGGTATTGTAATATTTCAACTTGAGAAATGTTAAAATAGCTAAATAATCATGATTTTAACAGAAAATAAAATGTATTGAAAGTGCTTCAATAAAAACCTATAGACTTGTTAACGAACCCAGAATTAATTCCCTGCATTGCATTTAAAAATTTGTTTGATTTTAATGTTTTTTCTTTAAAATCACTATGTTTATATAGTTGTGTGTATCAGTAATGTTTATTGGGGTTGTATGTTACATGTAATGTTGTTAAATTAATGTTTATTGCATATTTGAGTTTAATGAGTCTCACCATGAAGTGTTTAGTGTTTGTGTTAATGACACTGAGCACCTTCTATATATGTACATAAAAGCTGTTTATGATGGGCTTTGGTTTATCATGCAACTTCCTCATCACCACCTGCAAGATACAAAATAGATTTCATTACTTTAATAGATTGGTATGCTAACAATATATCAGTTAATGACGTTACGGTATTTAAATTTAACTTAAAGCCATACAACCAAAAACACTGTTACCATATTTTTTAAGGTACAATTCCGGCAACCAAAGATGCTAGTTTTTGCTGTCACTCTAATTTTTTTTTTTTTTTTTTTTACTGTTTAAAATAGATATTTTATACTTTTAAGTTCAGGGCAAACCTTTTATCCTCCATAACAGATTGCATTTAAATTATTAAGACAAATTAAAACGTTTACCAGATCCTGCAGCTCATTTTGGTTTGATTATCAACTGATGAGTTATAACACTGATGAGAGTGTCAGAAGATACAGCATCCCTGTGCGAGAACTCAAACTCCCTTTTTCATACTCAGTATTTTCTTTTCAAAGTGGTGAGCAGTCCCTCTGGGGATCTTTGGTTTAGGTTATAGTCACATCTTAATTCAGAGAAACTCTCCGTCACTTTGAGGAATAATTTACATGTGCCTCGGTTTGTGTGGCTTCGTCGAGATCATCTTTCTCCCAATTTATTGTCAAGACTTTTATTACAGGATTTTCATTACGTCCTCTCCGATGCAACAATACCCTGGTATACTACGACGGAAAAAGCTTAATGCAGATCATAGGTTTTGGTTTGTACCCTTAATAAAATTCATACTGATTTTGCATTGTGCAAGTGATTCTGGCTGACATGAAGGAGGCAGTTTACCATATTGAGTGTTGTAAGACTCCCCACCAGGGTAATTATCTTGCAGATTGCTTCTCGCTAGACATCCTGATATCCTTTCTTGACAACATGCTGGCACCATTAAATCAAGAGAGAGAACAATTCTCTCACACTGAACCCATACTGACAAGGATGAAAACTTGATATTGCTTAAGGTCGATACATGTTATGCATACATCAGATTGAGACCAGAACCAATTTTAGCCATTCAGATGCTGAACGTCTCTTTGAGTTAATTTTATCCCCTCTGAAATCGCTCAGGGTCTGTTACATCTGTTTAAGGGCAAATGTGATTTGAGGATGAAGGTCGCACGTGTTCACCACCTTAAAGAAGTGTACGAAACAGCACTCAAATACTTATATATATATATATGTTCCCAGGAAATGAGTATGACTGGCCCACACTGGACAAAAAAAACACAAAGGGCGAACCAAGGCTGCCTTGAACTTTTTGTCCATGTATGTGGCATGTGACAACTCAATAAAACAATCCAAGGACATTTCCCTGTTGGAAAAAAAATTATTTGTTAGGCTTACGAGTCACAGCATCTCGTCTGAGTGCAATTTTGAAGAACGTGATTTTGCTCAGTAAAAAGGGCTGCCTTGTTTTACAAATGGCCATGGCTGTTATTCCATTGAGTATTCTGTGAAAGTAACTGCTGGGTGAAGTAAGGCACAAGCGTCTAAGTACCGAGGTTAATAGGTAGTGAGAACCTTTTTGTGCACAACTAAATCTAGTGGTTTTATTCTGATGTTCATATAAAATTCTAACTGAATTATGAGTATAAACTAGACAACTGACATTATGGGAAATGTGAAGAGAGCAAAAATTTGCAATTATGTTAGTGGATCTAGTACAGACTGAATAAAATGTCGTTTTTAATATAAAGTAACTTTTCTTATTTTTTTGTTGTTTTTTAAATCCTGAGTTGAAAACAATCTTTCACTAATGCATCCTGATTCTCGAAGCAAATAACTCTTTTATTTGAGCCTTAAATGACAAGTTCAGAAAGATTTTTTAAAGATTGAAACACTGTCTTGTATGCAAAGCCATTTTCAGCAGCTTGGTAGAATATGGCACAGGTAAAGCCAAGCTCATGGGTTCATTGAACCTGGAGATCACAGCAAGTTAGGTTTGATAAAAATAGACTGCCAAAAAAAAAAAACAAAAAAAAAAAAAACAATCAGTTAAATGACATGCATACTGAGTCAGGAATAAAACAACCACTACACAGCTATAATTGACCAAGGCAGGTCTGGTCTAGGCAATGCATGAGACGTTTTGCATTGTATTTGCAAGGTCAGTGCTGTTTGTCTCCTGTTATTTGTGTTAAACAAGACACAACAGAAGTGATGACATTGGATTTTCAGCTAAGGGTCACAGACTACCAATATCTTTCAAAATTTTGTGACCCCAAAGGGACATAAACAAACACTGGATCAATAAAAATGAAGAATTCTTGCTGGAGGGAAAGCAAGTGTCAATAAGAAACAAATTGAATCACCTTCATAAGTTTGGTCCCCATGGCGCTGATCATATTTAAAATTCTTTATTCAGCCATTGAGGTAAAAGTAATACCAACTGTGCAGACACATATTCCTCTCCTGCTGCTTAGCTGTACAAGTAAAGATTAGATGGCATAGGCCAAAGAACAAAGTACAGTGTAATAAATTGAGGTGAAGCATAGCAAGTTAATACATAAAGAAAAGTGTAGTGTTGTTGTTTTTGACCAATAGACAAATTATATACACTGCTATAGGAAAAACATATGCATAATTTAGCATCTAACAAAAGTGATATGTACAGTATGGGCCATTGTATATAGAAACCATTAAAACAAACAAAAACAATGATTTTATATATTATTAATGGAGATATTCCAAAATAAGATATCTAAATAAGTACAGTATATCAGCCAAGCATCATTTTAGTTCTATTTTTTTTTTTTTTTTATAATTTTCTAAATTGCATAGCAGCAGCCTTAAGATTTTTGCGATGGCAGTTCCAGAAATGTTGGAATGTTTTTTTGTAAATTTGAATAAAACAAAAACTACAATCATTTCAAATCACCTAAGCCAATATTTTATTTACAATATAACACAGATAACATAACCAATGTTTCAGCAGAGAAATCTTACATTTTTATCCACTAAATGAGCTCATTTTTCTCAGAAGTGAACGGACAGTGGCTCTCCAATCAGTGAGAGTTAAGTAACGTAAAAAGATTGTGAGAGACTTTAAAAACAATGTTCCTCGGTGTTAAATTACAAAGGCTTTTCTTTTCATCTACAGTGTATAACTACAGTAATCTCTGTGTGTAAGGGACAAGGTCGAAGACCTTAGTTGGATACCGTGGTCTTTGAGCCCTCAGATGACACTGCATCACTCATCGGCATGATTCTGTCACTGACATTACTAAGTGGGCTCAGGAATACTTCCAGAAACCACTGTCCATAAAGACAATCCGCTGTGCCATCTGCAGATTCTGTAACAAAGCTCTACCATGTTAAAAGGAAGCAATATGTGAACATGGTCCAAGAGCGCAATCATGTCCTATGAATGTTTTGAAAGGCAAACACCAAAACTCCAGGAACTCGTAACCTTGATATCAAGACATCTTCAAACTATTTTGAAAACACAAAGATATGCCACACCATGGCAAGCATACACCCTGTATGAGAATAATAGTACAAACAACAAATACAATGAAAAAGCATTTATACTGTAGCATTAGCCTACCTGGAAAATACCATACCAAACATATTGCTTTGCAATGGTCATTTTAAAAATACCAGGCAATTCAGCTCTAACACAAAAGTAGTATTTATTAGTAATAATAATATTAGCAAAAATTGCATGTTGAGCAAGTTACCTAATAAATAAACCATCTTTCTATAAAATGTAACCATCTGTATATTTCCACCTTGTAACTTTCCACAACCAGAAGGAAATAACCAGGATTCACAGTATCAGTACTCAACACCGCAGTCACACAAACAATCTTGGCACGGTGGACCAATGAAATATGAATGATAAATCCTTTATATGATCCGGGACTGTCATTGTCTGACAAGCACTAAATATGTACTAACACCAACTTTGGAATATGGTACCTATATTTCATTAAGAAACAACCAAATTGCACCAAAATATAGTATACTGGATAACATTAAAGCTTTAAAATCAACTTTGTTTGTTTGAATGTTTATTTTTCAAATGCTTGTTACCAGAGTTCTTGCCAAGCTTGTCTCTGTCAGAGTTGCTCCACTCTCACAGCAGGCGGGCTACATCTACACCAGTGAAGTCTCAACAGTGGGTAAGCCACCACTGAACATATTTAAAGTAATGACATATTTTCAAAAAACATAACGACATGTAAAAATAAATCATATTGAGGCCCACCAGAGATCAAAGCACACTGTAACTGTGCTGTGCACTTGTTCTGTTAAAGAAAGCACCTTTAACCCAGCTGCTGACTTGGAACCGGCTGCTTTTCTGGTGCGTAGGAACATGTGGGTGGAGAAAAAAGTTTACATGGAGAAACTGCTGTGCATACATACTGCTTTGTATTTCATGTATTTGAGCTGTTTTTGAGAACAGAGGATAATGCCGATGGATGGCAATTATGATGATATAATTATATATTAATGAACAACAAAACAAGTGAAGCTTCTCGTAGCTTTTGATGTTGAACGTCTGTACATGCTGTACCATACATCAAGTCAAACTCTAACAAGCTAGTCTAATTTGGCAGATGTGCAGACTGCATCAAACATCTTCAAAATCCATTAACATAACCAAAAACCAATGTGAACCATTTTAAATGCAGTTTCTCTTGCAGCATATAAGCCGTATGCCAAAATAATTCTCTGAAAGACCTAAGATATTTAGGAAAAAATTTATATTTTAATGAAATGCATCTGAGACCTCCATTAAATCTCCTGCGCTTTGAATGAGCAACCTCTGAGATATTAAAGTTTTCTGGTATGCTACAGAAGACTGTTAATTAACTTAACCTGGTCAGACAGATCAATACAGACTTCTGCTCTTGTTTAATTGGTCCACATCTTTTGGCACATGTCCACCATACATGTTAATGTTTCTGGGCATGATTTCAGAGTGTGAAGAAACACCAGCTGTTCGTGTTAATAAAGATGGAGAGAGAAAGGAGAGAGGTAGAAGAAATAGCTGCCATTTTACAGAAGCTATTTTAAGATTTTGCAACAAGGGACGCATTTTAATACTGGATGGCATTTCAGCAAATCATTCTGATGAATATTTTCACAGCCTTTCCCATTGTGATAGTCCCTCGGGGCACAGATGAGACGTACTTACAGAGTCTTGTCAGAGGGCAGTGTTTTTATACAATGCAATTATTTTCATATTCATTGGTCAGACAAGGGCACTACTTAGGGATCAAATGAGTCTGACAATATGATGAACTCATTATATCTCCTGCATATTTGAATCATGAATCATTTGTTTGAATTTTAAAGTGTCCCCATAACCTTTGCATCATCACCAAACACCTGAATAACCCATAACGCTGCTCTACCCTCAGCTTTAGGCATATAAAAATGCTCTGACCCCTTTAGATAGTCACTCTTTTCCAAACCTTAACAAGATCCCTTAGTAGACAGCCTGTTCCCTTTCAGTCGGTCACTTCGACGTCACGTCGGAGACCGACGAATAGGAATCTCGCTTCGAGATGCCAA
>JAUMHP010000048.1:15043491-15057578 GCA_032361065.1 Enteromius trimaculatus | reverse complement strand
AAACCGCATTATAATTATTTTCCCCTCACGGCCGCACGCCGGAGATCCGGCACGGTGCCGGAATACTTTAAGCCCTGTATTCTTCAAGTAATTGTGCAAAAATGATGCTTTATTAATCAAACCTGTTTGAAAAGGAACAAGTTCACATAAAAATGTTCAATGTTTCAACTACATCTTAACGGTTATATTTAAAAGTCATGGGTCCAAAAATTTTTGCACCTCATTGACTTTTATTGCAAGAAAAATGTTGTTGTATGCATTGGAACAACATGGAGGTGAATATATGATGTCAGAATTTTAGTTTTTGGGTGAACTATCCCTTTAAGCATTACAGAATTGTTGATTAAGCTTGTTAAACAGCCTGTTGGGGATTTTCCTGCGGGGTGCCGCATCTTCCTTCTTTTTTATCAAACATTAGGAAGATTTCCTCCTGTTCTCATCATCCCTTTCCTTCTCTTTCAAACACCAGGCACATTCTCTCTCTTTCCTCTTCTCCTCCCTCCTCTGCCCTGAAAACCCAGCTGTGTCGGTGGAATTGAGACTTCCATGCACACCGAGACACTCTGCTCACCTTGTTCTAGACTCCCGTCTCCTTAATTGGCCTCATTGATGATAGGCGGTAAACAACATTGCACACACAAACCTCAACACATAGGCCTGCTTTTCCACTTAAACGAGTAGTTCTGTCATTATTTACTCTTCCTTGTCTCATTCCAAACCACACTGTTATTGTTTCCATTGAACAACCAAAGAATTCCTACATTTCTGTATTGACCAAGGGTTGTCAAGCTCCAAAAAGGACAAAAGACACACCACAGAAGCACCCAAAAAAGTAGTCTAAATGGGTTGTCCACTACATATGAAGATATAGAAAAGCTTTAAGTGATGAAAAGACCTCCAATGTGACTCCTAAATAAGAAATAGCACCTATAGAACAGGTTGCCCTCTATCCCCTAAAAAATCCTCCATTTATGTCATTTCAAACCTGTATGACTTTCTTCTGTGGAACATAAAAGATGATTTTGAGATGCAATGAACAATGTAACTACAGTGGGCACCAATGCTGTTTGAGTACCAAAATTATTTAAATTATTACCTTTAAATTATTTCTTCTGAATTGTTTTTAAACCATTTTTCTCCAGTGTATCTATTACATGCATGCACATGCATCCTCAGTATTTTTGTTTGTATGAAATCATGATGCATGAGATTGTTAGGGGGTTAGTTTATACCATATTTTGTTTGTGCTAATTATTCTGAAAGGGATGCAGAGTTACAGCAGATTGAAACCGATCACATGACTTCCAAACCCTATAATAGCTCGTTCAGTTAATGCTACAGCATGTTTCCCAGTCTGCTATGAGGCGCTGTCGTCTCAGAAGTGAACATATCAAACAACATCAGTTAATGAAATTACTGTGCCATGCTTTAAGCTATTATGTGCCATTGATACGCTTGCAGTGAGGATGATAAAGGCTGTAAGAGAAGGAAAAAAAGCAAAAGGAAAGAGATGTGTGTGGTGTGTTTCTTGTGAGGGTTGGAGCTCTGGGGGTGGCAGGGAGAAAGAGATCATACAGCATAGAGGATGATGTTTTTGGGAGTGATACAAAGGCTACAGCATTTGAGGATGTCTCCAGAGCTCCAGCATCAGTTTGAGGGAGATGGATAAATATGAACTGATGGAAACAGAGTTCCCAGTGGCATGTAAAATGTGCTATGCTGTTTATAGTGGAAGGATGGTGCCAGTTGAAGAGCCAAGCACTTTTTTTGCTCTTCTTACTTGGGGAGGTAGATCCCAGAAGGGTAAATCCCAAGAATGTGTGAATAACTGTATTGACCATTTTTAAAATCAATATAGTCTTTCTTAGGCAATATGTGCAATGATATATATATGTTTTAAGGTTCAACCAATGTAAAATGTTCCTGAGGTATGAGAAATCAGGGATGGCTGTAATACTCTTTGCTTTAACATCTGTAACTCAGTGATTTTGCTTTATTTATCTCATGTTTTAAATAAATTTCCCACATATATCTGATACAAATCAAAGTTGATTAAAATCTACAATCTCCTAAACTGTGCAAATAATCATACATACATATAAAGTGTGTTATTATAATTCTAGAGAAGACATAGATGTCAGTACCATTTTTATACTTTACTACACTTTACATTTTTGTATATATTTTACTGTATTTATCAAAAAATACTTTACTAGGACAATATTTTTAATAACCAACTTCTATTAACCCCTTTGCTCAACTCACATTTCAAGCATTTAAATTTAAAAAGGTAAAATAAATAAGCAAACAAATATATAAATACATAAAATACAGGCCAACAGTTAACAACAATAAATAAACAAAAAGAGAAATTAAGTATTACAATCCTCAAGTTAACATTAAATATCAAATTAAACAAGATTATAATCTAGATCTAAAATGATGTCTCTCTCTCTCTCTCCCTCTCTCTTTTTCTTACTACAAATCTGTAAAATTATGTATGATGTATTTCTAACTGATTGTAACCACACTGTACAATCATCCCCCATCTCTATTCAGTATTCACTGTGTGATGCGAACTTACGCAAGAAAGTTTTACTAAACAGAGTGTGTTGTTAATTAGTCAAATCAAACTTCGGATTTATGGTAGATGATGTCCTAGAGATTAATCTAGTGCCACGCCGATCATGATAGATGTTAATATCAGGCAATTATCGTTCATATAATTCAAATACAGCTCCTGAGAAATGCTGACTGTGTGAATCAATCCCTGTGATGAATGATAATGCCTCTTTATTCAACATAGCATCTGCCATTGTTCTCCTTATGAGCTATGAGTTATACCTACGGCTGGGAATATTTTGTACATGTTTAACCGTTTAATCATGCTTGGTTGTATTCTTCTGAAAATGTATCATGCCCCATTTGTACATTATGAAAAGTGTTTGTGAGTAAATTCAGAGCCACTGCCCCATATATATTATACCAAGTAGATTAATACCATCACTGAAAAAGCCAATTCCTCAGTGTTTTATGAATAGGCCCCTCCACCGGATGATATATTATTATTTCTCATTACCGACAGAGTTAACCACCAGGGGATTATATTTGGAAGAGCAGTGCACTTAGGTGATTGGCTTCCTTCGCTCTCTCTTTCACTCTCTTGCTAGAATTGATTACGTTTGTTCTCCCACCGTTTCTACTTAATCTCAAACTCAAAATACATTGACCCCAATTTCCATGACAAATGCTCTGTTAATGGATGTGGCCATGTGGACGTTTTGGGCCACTTTTAACACAAACGAATACTTCATTTGTAAATTACACCTGCAAAGAGATCATGTGGATACAGCAGTAACAGTGGCTTGTGCTGCAATACAAATATGTAGCTCCACTTAATGAATCCATATTACTGGCCTCCTAAATATCTGATTGTCACTGGTAAATGATGCAAGCTGTGAGATTTTAAAAGCTGAAAATTACCTATACAAAACTAGTGCAAAAATGAAAATGCAGTATTATATTTATGCAAACCACCAGCTGAATGAAGGCTGCAATTGTGAATGTGATTTTGCTTTTATTCAACAGACCAATAACTTACAATTTAAATGCAACATTTTACAGCTGAATAGGTGCTGTGTATCTTGGAAGAAAAAAAAAGGGTTTTTGCAAATCAGTTCAGTGAAGGATTCAGTGACTCACTCAATCGTAGGGTGAATAGACGGGCCATTTTTACGAGACGCGTCCTTGCCAGGATTTCTATATTGCATAACATATCCCGGTTTTGCCTGTTTACACTTTGCAGGTAGATCGTTTTGTGACATTCATGAGAGCTAGTAGTCAACATTTGAAGTGGATCATAAAAAGTTCTTCAGAATTGTCCTCAGACAAGAACGGGTTTTAGGACAACTTTGAAACGTTTTGATCCAGAGAGCAGATGAGAGCAGAGCAGATGGCTCATGCTTTCAAATCACTCTTGCACCTACTTTGGTGTATTTTTTTTTTATCAGTGCACAGCAATGCTTCGAGTCAAACAAACAAATAAACGAATGTGCATGTTTGCATCACTTTGAATATTACCTGTAGAACTCATCTTCTCACGTACGGCATGATTAATAACTTACCTCATGTTGTTTCAAACCCATTAAAGCTTTGTGTGTATACCAGTATATTTAAACTAGTATAAGCAGCAACACACAGCGGCGCAACCAGTGTTTATTAAAGCAAATGCAACATATTATATTAATTCTGCGAGCAAAAAACAAAACAGCAGAGTTTAATGCATATAGAAGAAATCTAGCATTAATTCTGATCATGGCTTGTCTTGAAAAACTAAGACAGTTTGATGATCGTCGTAGCAGAAGTCACACTGACATCACCAGAATTTTGTCTGAGATAAAATTTGATCGCAACGGGCATTAATTGGCTGTCGGTGAACATGCCAAACTAACGATCAAAGACTACAGATTTTAGCCTAGGATTATAGAAATCTGTTAGTATTTTCAAAATTTGTCTCAGATGCCCAAATTGTGGCTAGTGGCAGTGTAAGCCAGGTTTTAGATGGAATTGTAGCTTTTTATTGACGTCAATAGATGGTGATTCATTATGCTACATGCATGTTTGAAACGTTCAGTAATGCACATACTTAATGTTTTTCACATATAGAACAGTTTACTGATTAATATCTTGATCTTGATTAATATTTTTCCTGTAGTGCTATAAAGCAAGTTTTATGAAGTCACAAAACTACTACTGATCAGGAAAATGTTGATTACATTCACAGAAGGAGATCCCCTGGGGGGAAACTGAGAAGAGTATGGAAAGTGGACTGTTGCATGATTAGAAACCAGGCATTATTGACGTCAGAAGGAATATCACAGTCTGACAGTAATATAATAGGCCTATTCCACCAGCATTCTTGCAAATAGAGAAGCATTTGGAAACCTAAGCCACATTTAAAGGAATTTCACTGCATTAGATATCAAAACCCCAAACCAAATGGGATCTGCAAACAAATTATGCTTGACCTTTTCTTAGAACCACATTCACTATTCTTAGCCTTTTTGCAATTACTTTTAACCTCATCCCAATGTCATTTATAGTGAATGCGCAAGAATAATAAGACTGTGAAATAAATTAAGCTTTCTGACCACACTGCTTCCAATTACAGGATCTAGGGCAGGAGACACAGTAACAATTAGGCTCCAGGTTATTTAGCAAGATTAATAGACGAGTGTTGCCAAACATCAAGACTAGGGATTTAGTCTTATAGTCATTTAGAGCCTTTAAGCAATAACTTATGGCAAAGTATTAAAAGTGTCTTATGTGCTGAGCTTTAAACACTTGGCACTCGTGTAAAAACTATAGCTAAAACTCACTGCCGTGAAGTTTAACAGCATAAAAAGCGGCAGCACCAGGAGACAAAGCATGGTCTGCAGCAGTGAGTATCAAAACCACACCTTTAAAAGGGCAATGTAACACCAACATCTAAAAACCTCTTAAAAGGAGTGAAGCACCACCATTAAAGTAACACAAGACTTCGGAGGAATGCACATTCACTGATGATGTGTCAAAGACTAAGGAAGAAGACTAGTTACAAACGCAGCGCAAACGAGGCAATGCAATTGAGCATGTTCACAAGGTAATATGCAAATTGGATAATTTTGTAATCACATCAGATTATAAAATTAATAATTCAAAGAAAAAACCCACCCCGCAGTGAACAAAACACTCTACCTGGTCTCATGGCATAAATGTGGGCACTTTTTAGCAAGATGCCAAATATAAGCATATAAGGAAGTTGGTTGCATCAGCAAATGGCATTTTCATGTAAAATTTTGCATTTGTTAACACTATTGGGTAGGTTTAGTTTGGGTTTTGTGTAGGGCATATTTCCAACACGATAGAGCATTCCCTTTTAGTCCACGGATATTTGAATTCTGAACCGCTGCAAAACATACCAATGTAATAAAAACACAGCAATATGTACCTAGATCAACGTAATAAAACATGCCAGGGTTAGTCTATTGAACCTGTGTTTTAGCGTCATTCAGTGGACATTTCTTGTGAAAACTGCAGTGATATGTACTTAATGATGTGTATTTCATGTCACCAGGTACTATTATGCCATGATACCAGGTTGAAATCACTGTATAAGATAATACAGTTTACCAAGGAAACCCTCCTAATCCAAACATACAGTGCATATCCTGATATTTTGAAATGCAATGACATGCAGTTTGTTACTGCACATAAATCAGGTCTGGTTTTTAAATCCATTCTTTAGGACTGACTGTTATTTCGCGAGTGAAGGATTCTAAACATCAGCTGTTAAACTAATGATGTGAGCATCAGCACAATGATAAGAGATTTTCTCATACTAGGACAAAACTGGACATTTGCTGAACTCTGAATTTGCTTACATTCATCATGTCACGACGGTGCTGAACTCACAAGATGGGTTAGGGAACATGAGCGGCAGAGACATCTTACCCATTCATGCATATACTTTGTCCAATAATGCTGACTCATGCAGTCTTTCACCATTTGCTACATAGCGGATGTCATATGAAATATGATGTGGAATAAAATAAAACATTACAAATGAGACAATCTTCCACACATCGGATGATGTTACATACATGCCACATTCTGAGTCATAGAAAAAACTACCCGAAAGTTGCATCCCATAAAAAAATATATTTCAAAATGTAATTTAATGCATTCTATTATTATTATTATTATTATTATTATTATTATTTTCTGCTTCTGCTGCTCAGTCTGCAAGGAAATAAGCAGAACTGATGTTGGTTTAAAAAAAGTATGTTTTTGTGCCCAAATACTTTTTGTTGTCAGTGTCTTTTGAATCTGCAGACTTGATATTTCTATTTATTTAGAGTTATGAGAAAGCCTACAGACAGAGGCCAGTGTTTAGGGCACAGAGCCTGCAGGTTTGTGTGAGTGAGCTGACAGAGAAACCATGAAAAAGAGAAGAGAAAAGAAGTGGGTGAACGTGGACTTTTCCTCTAAAAGGTAACAGCAGTGGGTGTACGATTAAAGTGGCAGGGGGTGAGCGAGCAAAGGTCGACAGTATGTTCAGGGGCGTCACGTCTCCTGAAGAACCAGGTCAAGTTTGTTTGCAAGCCTTGTGAGACGAGAGCTTTCAGCAAAATCAAAGGCATGTGAGAGAATACTTGTAGAGCAGAACACTGACGTCTCCTTGAGGAGAAGTGTGGAGTAATCATTGGGGAGTGGCTGAGTAGCACGACTTCATCCAGATAATTGCCCAGTGGACCTGAACGAGGGTACAAAACTACAATATTTTAGCTTAGCAAGGTGGCTTGGTAATTGAAAAGAGAGAATTGAAAGTTCAGATGAGTGTGAGACGAGTAAACCAGTGTTCTCTTGTGACTAGAGGGGCGTGAATGCGCTGAAGAATCTGTAAAGTAATTGAGGTCTCTGTGAGTGCCTGAAGATGAAGCTATCAAACTAGGCTGCGAGTGATTCTATTTTCTTTAAAAGACATTCAATGATGTGACCTGCGATCGGATCACTAGGTTTACTAGCGCACTGAAAGGATGTCTGGACAATGGGTGAGAGAAAACAAGAGAACAGCACATGCTGAGTTTTGATCAGTTAATTAAATGAATAAATTTCTTAAAGTCAACAAAAAGATGTTTCTTCTTTGATTGACAGCACAAAATAGATCTTTTGTCCAACAAGGAAACAAAAAAAAAAAGGCAACTGCTACACAGCACGCTTGTTTAATCACTGGTAGTACTAATTAGTTAATTTAAAGGCAGATGGGAGTCTTTCTGGCACATTTTTTTTTTACAGTGCTCAGCCCTCTCAGAAAAATGACTTAAAGCAAAACATTAGCAAATAAAGCTAATCCAGCATGTTCAAAAATGGTAAACAGAGGTTTTGGATATCAATAGAACATCACAATGACATGAGAAACCTCAAAAAGTCATCTTAATCTTATTAAATTAAGTGATCATTATGTTTCTGAGGTGCTGAAACATTTTTCAAACAAAAAGAATTCATTTAAAAAGAACCATTTTATTTATTCAAGAGAGCTCATTTGAATTTATCACTCAGTATGTGGTGGTGGTTTTGTTTTATCAGAACATCAAAAGATCAAAAGAAGACCTTCTTTCATTTTCTGCAAGACACGCTTAAAATTGAGCCCCAGTCTCATGAAAGTGCATATAAATATTAAGTAACACTTTACTTGAAAGTGTGTGCATAAGACTGACATGAAACCTTCACAATATACGTCATACGTCATGAATATCAAGGTTTTAGGCATGTTTATGACAGCTATTAACTGTTAAGTGTCATTCACTCAGTTATGTAATTTTTAATGCAAAGATGACATTGTTGGAGATGTCTTACATACACCAATACTTCATAACCTGTCTATAGCCCTATTCGGACGGGACTAGTTTTACGGGGGGTCGTTAGAGAAAGTTTTGTTTTACAAACATACTTGCCAATTTTAATCCAGTCCAAATCTGCCATGTCTGTGTTTTTCTCTCACAACCTCTGTGATAATTCCAGAGCAAATTACCTACTGTTTTCAGCAAACTCAGTGGTCCTCTGAGAAACTAAGCCCCGTCCAAATGTGTTTTGGCCAACGCGATATGCCGTAGATGCTCTTACCGCACTCGCGTTTGATATACAAAACAGACAGATGTTAGTCCCGTCCGAAACGGCAAAAAATGTCATCTTTGCATTAAAAATGACATAACTGAGAGAATGACACTTAATGACAGTTGTAATAAACATTCATAAAACCTTCATATTCATGACCTATGTCATGATTATGAAGGTGTCATGTCAGTCTTATGCACACCCCTTCAAGTAAAGTGTTACCAAATATTACACCAAATAAAAACCAAATGTATGGTATTGATGCGCAAAAACAGATTTTGAAATGTAAATTATAAGCACGTGTTTGGCTTGAATATAATATGCAGTTTTTGCATGAATATGACACGAAATGTGTTGCCATGACATGTACAGGTATATGATACGCGAGCCCAATCTTACAGCAATTCATACATATTTTACCAGGGGGCTAATTCGTATGAACTGACTCCTACAAAATTGCACGTATTTTACCAGTTGCCAATTTGTATGAATGACCTACACCTAACCCTGCCCCTAAACCTACCCGTCACTGGGGTTTAAACAAATAGTACAAAATCATACAAATTTGTAGGAATTAGCACAAATTTGCCACCTCAAACAAATATGTCCATTTTGTTGAGCAAGTTTTTTTCTTTTATCATTTTTTTATTATTTGTATTATTTGGTGTACTATTTATACGCACATCATGAGATCGGGTTGTTAAAATTATTAAACTAGTGTGTTTAATAATCTTTTCTCTACCTAAACTTCTGAACAATCTTGAACAATAGTGAGAATTAAAAATCGCTAATTAAAATAATTGTTTTAAAATACTGTCTTGAACACACTTTGGAGGATAACATTATTGAACTCAAAACTAAACAATGAGAATAAAACTAAATTCTGTCCTCATTTATTCACCTAAATGGCTTTTTCAAACTTTTACAATTTTCTGTCTTCAGTGAAATGGAAATAGATTTTTACGGCCTGCTCCAAAATGCCACAAAAGCGTTTTGTTTTTTTTGTTTTTGTGCAAGATAAAAGTTGCTACGGTGAGTTTTCCTCGAGATGGCCTTGCACTGGTCAGAGACAATGTACGTGGGGTATTTGATCTCAATCTAGCGTGAGTCCATGTAGTGCGAGTGGGGTTAATAGAGTTCACTTTAATGATACATGCAATTCCAGCTGAAAAGGCACTCATTCTGCAGGAAAAAAATACATTATGCAGTTTATTGACTAAAACCAAAGCAAGAGACATGTCACAATTTAAAAGGATGAGCAGGTTTTACATTTTAAGAACGTTTAAAGCATCATTGGCATGCCTTTGAACCAAAAGATTTTCCAAAAGGCAGGCATCTAAACTATTCTGCCTTCTAAAATGATTGGTTTCAGCTAAATTCTGAAGCAGTAAAGCACATATGTTTATATATGCATATATATTTATAGAGAGAGAGAGATAAGATATTGGGGAAGAGCTAAAGATATATTATATATTTGACTTATTAACAAATATTGTGGTAACACTTTATTTTACAGTCCTGTTACTTATCTATTATGTACTTATCATAGTAATTACAATTACTATGTAATAACTAGGTACTAACCCTGAGCCCTAGACCATGTAGTTACCTTATATTACAGTACTTTCTGAGGTACACTACAGTATAATTACACTGTAAGTAGATACTGTAAAATAAAGAGCAACCAATATTGTAATACCCTATATGTGTGTACTGTGCATTATTATTGTTAAATTATATTTTAATTATTAAAGCTTAGCAACATGTTTACCATTTGTGTGGTGCACAGAGTTGCCAACCAAGTAGTGTTAAAAATGGAGCACTTATGAGGTTCCATGACAGCCCTGCCTACATAGAGCACAGGAAATGTGGCAGCTCACTAGAGCTGGCCTGAGATGCATGAATAGATTATTTAATTGGTGGCAAAACAGTGGAAAAAAAAAAAAAGAAACACTACCAATTAAAATAACTTTTTTATTTTATTTTATTTTTAATTTAGGTGTCTATCTAGTAATAACACAATCAGGCAATACATATTTTGCTCAAGTTGGCTAATTAGGTCAGAAATCTCAGCAAGACCATCCTGCTCCCCCAAATTTGTCATGGAAATTAAAAAACACGAAGCAACATTCGGTTTCTGCCAACCGAAACAGGTTCAAGAAATTAGAGCATTGATGACTTGATTAAGTTCATTCCAATACTCCGTGTGGGATGACATCAAATTGATTCTGCCGACACAGAACATTAAACATCATGCATAACAAGCAGTGGGCATGATGTGTTGCATTAGCATTTAATTACTTCTGATTACAATTAAACAGAAACATTGCGACCAAAATGATTCTTAGGACATTTTTTGAAACCTTCTCAGTTTTCCTATTAAGTAAACTGGTAGAGAAAAAAAGCATGGACTGAGAGGTAACTCACTTACCCATCAATGTGTAGACGACGTAGCAGAAACCGTGTAAAATTGATCATCCCATCTGTGTGGCACCCTCAGGAATAGCACTTCTCTATCAGTGTCGCTGGCAGGCTGCAAGTGCTAAAATATGATGTGTGCCCAGAAGAGCGTTCCATATGGCGTGTGTATTTTGACAGAACTGTGACCTTAAACAGATGTGTCAGTTTTTCGGGTTTGCATGCTGGGTGGGTGTCACACCTGTTTTATCCATGACAACGCAAGCACAAAAACGGCAATTTGTGTTCAATCTCAAACAATCACTGGCTTGCAACTGGTTTTGCTAAAGGACCCAGATTTTATGATGCAACAGAGAACAAAAGGTTTTTTTATTTTTATTTTACAAAAGAGGCATAATAATCCTCAAGCTACTTTATACAACAATAGTTCAGCCAAAAGTTTGCTGTAATTTACTCACCTTCAAGCCATCAAATATATAAATTAGTTTGTTTCTTCATCTGAACAGATGAAAGAAATTGAGCATTACATACATCTTTTGCTGACCAATGGATCCTCTGCAGTAAATGGGTGCCGTCACAATCAAAACAGCTGATAAAAACATTCCAAAAGGACTTTAATGTGACATGCCTACATTATGGACTTGCTCATGTTGTGTGTGTGGAGCTTTTTTTTTTGTTTTCTTTTCATGCAAAAAGTATTCTTGTAAAAAAGTATTAATGTTACAGTTGTACCACTGATGGCAGGTGGAGTATTCTGACAATGTCTTTCACACTTTTCTGGACCTTGACAGCATAATCTCACATAATCTCACATAAATCTCACATTGTTTCCCAGGACGAACAAAGCTTGTACCGGATTGGAACATCATGGGGGTAAGTGATAAAAAATATTTTCATTTTTGGGGTGGAGTAACCCTTCAATTTATGGACTAGTGTCATGTGGATTGCTTGTGGATTACTATGATGTTTTTTTATGAGCCATTTAGACTCTCATTTTGGCAGCACCCATTCACTTCAGATGATCCCTTGGTAAGCAATACTGAATTTCTTCAAACCATATACTGTACATTTTTTTAGTTTAAATTTATTAATAAAGACAACATAGTAATAACAGAACCATAGTTGTGATTTACCATTTGGGAAAAAAAAAAATTATACTGCTAATACTGTTTACATATGACAGTGTCTTTTAATGGTCAGTTTTGGTGAAATTCTTAACATCACAAAAATGTAACAGTACAATACTTTTAATAAGCCACATAGTTATTACTTTGGTTTAGTGGTTCAAGTCCGTAATCCTATGAGCAGCAGTGCTAGTAATTCTAATCCACCACTAATATACATAACATTCACCACAGGGAGCCTTTTTCCAACATTTATGGTTCATGAATCTAGCATTTCGGTTCATGACTGCAGTATATTTTCCAGTAGACTAATGCTGTAAATTATGAAGCCTGTCAGTCTTGATTTAGTGCATTATCTCCATTTCTAACATAAGCATGTTAAAAATTCATAGGGCAGACTGACTGCATATGACACTTTATCGATATTATACAGTGAGAGCACATAACAGTGTGACTAGTATACTAACTCCTTATCATTTTTTTATTATTATTATTTAATTTATTTTAGTTCTTGACTGCATTAGGTATTTAATGCTAACCAGAAGATGGAAGTCAGGAAGCATTATATATATATACTGTATGGTCAATATTTGCCATAAAAGCCAAAGGAACGTATACAGCTAAATTGACATACTGTAAAGCAAACTTAAGAGCTAAAAGATAAATACATTTGATCCTGCATAGGAGAATCATTCAGGAAAATAAGCTTGCATTCATGTAAACAAATTAATGTGCCACTTAATGTGCAATTGACCATTTTAATTGTTTAAATTATTTTTAATAAATATATAAAAATACTACAGACTCCATCTACAAATTACTTGTGATTGAATATCAGTGGTAAAAATATCTGAGCACATAAAAAAAACTGGCTTGATATTGCAGCTCAGTAACTTAACAGTGCCAATGCAAAGGTTTGACTCATGAGTATTTCCTGACTGGACATCCTTTAAAAGCTGACCTGTTTTTAACTTGACACAGCATGTTAAATATATAGTGTTCATAAACTGCAAAACAACCAGAGACATTTACCTAGTAAATAGAAAAACAATTAAATAACAGAACAAGAATGTATTATGTGAAAGACCCCTATAGGAAGATTGCTTAGCAATGTCAGTGCAGACTAATTAATAAACATGAGCTCAGCCGAACCGCTACCTTTGGCCCTGCCACACTGAATCTCCTTCCAACACCAAGGAAAATATGATTTCTGTTCTCACCTACACTACACGCAAGCATACCAGCAGCTGTCCATAGCACACAGAAATGTCTCAAGGATTTAAAAGGCTTGTGAAGTAGCTAACCTGCTCAAGGGTTTTTAATACAGATCCATTTGAAAGATGTGCAGTTTCACATTTCATGTAGCTGAACACCTGCGAAGGACACTGATTGTCACTTTGGAGGTGAAGAACAGAATCCTTTCAAGGCTGTTACTGAATACTAGGAGCTCAAGTTGCATGCTTAAAACAAGCTTTACGGTTTGATACACCCACCATGTGAAGTATCAGACAGGAGACGCTGTGATGTGGATTCTACAGATCCATTGTGTATTCTGCGCACAAGTGTTGAGTGTTGTGAACAGGTGTGAAGTACTCTGGGCTTCACAGCATAATTTGTCTCAATGACATATCTGTCATCCGCAGCTCTTTATTGAAGTGTGTCCGTTATACCTCAGAGTGCATCCAACAGTTTTCCTAAAAAACGGAGAAAGAATCTGGAACCAGTTACGTGTGACGAAAACATGGGTGATAGATTGATAGCTCGTTGACAAATTAATAAAAAAGGGGAAATTAAGGAGGGTACATAAAGTTTTGTGCTGGGACAAAAAAAAAAAAAAAATCAATAAATAAATAATAATAAATTTCATATCTAAACATCTTTACAACAAGA
>JAUMHP010000048.1:15021528-15033357 GCA_032361065.1 Enteromius trimaculatus | reverse complement strand
TAAAATAATAGCAGATTTTTATATTTAAAAAAATCAACAATGCTGTAATTACATAAATATAATACTCAAACGTGCGTTGTATGTACAAATTGCAAATCAAACCATGTATCGAATACTAATTACCAAAAATCGCAGTTCTGTCTCTCTAGTACTATATATTTAAATTGCCCGCAAAGAACTTCCTGGAACTATTTCGACTCTACGTGAATCACGTGAAGATCAAGCGTTTTGGACTTCCGTTGTCGCAACTCTCTTTCTGTATGGCTCTGGGCCAGATTGACTTTCCTCGCGAAATGAATGTAGCGTCAAAGGAAGTATGGGCGGCCCAGGCTAGCGTTTTCATGGATGACAATAGAAATGTGGAAATATCTGACTACCAAATATCATCAACCAATCATGATTAAAGCAATAGTTCTCCCCCTAAGAATTAGCATTACATAATTTCAATGGGTGCCATCAGAAAGAGCAAGAATAATGTCTTGCAAAGTGAAAACCCCTGCATTTTTAGGAAACAAATTCATTGTTCAGGCATACAAAATATAGATTATTTCATCTAGTCAGAACATCTATTCCATAACCCATAATAATGATGCAGGAACTACTCATCTACATATTTTGCTTAAGGATTTTAGTTTCAGCAAATTTGCATTTCTGGGTGATTTATTGCTTTACATATTCTAGAGCAGTGCAGAGCAGGGGGTCCCCAGGACTGGAATTGGGAACCTCTGTTCTAGAGAATTATAATTATAAAATAACAATAATGAAGTTAGATTTTTTTTTTTTTTTTTTTTTTGGTTCAGTTTCACAAAAAAGAGAATTAAATAAGAACGTCTATAAATTCTGATACCTGCCCTGATGGCAGATTAAGTCAGTGTTTACAAAGTAAAGTATAGTATTTGTAACCGTGATGTAAGCTTTTATGATAATGGGAGGTGGTAAATAACGGATGATATATTCATTGGCAGATACACAGAACCTGTATCTGTCTAGAACAGTTTGACTTAATATAACACCATGCTGGATGCTTATAAAGTGCTATAATAGTTTAAAGCACTTTATAAACTACTCATATTCCAATGTAATCTTTCAGTTTTACATGTCACCCCCACCTTGTGCAAAAAAAAAAAAAAAAGCTTGAGTTCTGCATTTGAAAGAAAGTTTAACATCCTTGATTTCTTCTGAGCTTTCACACATTTGCCCTTGCATATGTTCAGCTCTTTCATGCCTGTGGTTTTTGCACTAAAAAAGTGTGCTATTCCCATTTGATGAAGAAAGTAAAAGGCTAGCCTGGTCCCTCATACAACTTCCCCTGACAGAGTTTAATCCCTGCAACCAATTCTTTTTTCTTCTTCTTCTTTTTCACCCCTCAACTGGTATTTCCCTTCTGCACCTGACTCTCTGACTTGAAATGGAATTTCGTCTCGTCAGCCTTGAATGTATAATACAAAGGGATACCTTTGTCCTCTCTGTAAGTGCTGGGTAATGAACTGTGTGGAATGCAATCTGGCACTAACTAAAAACCTCTTTTCAGCCCCATTTTAGAAGGACAGCACTTTAGACTGAAGAGCCCGACCGGCTCCCAACCCCCTATTTTTTTATCTTTACTCTAAGAAATTCTTACCAACATGAACAGGCACTCAACAACATTCATGATTGATTTTCATAATTCTCATCAGGACATTTGAACAACCATCTGGCCTTGAGCCTAAAGGTTACTCTGCTCCACTTGGGTCCGCTCCCTCATAAAAGCCATTTTAGATAAATATTATAAACGTATAAGAGAAATTATTTGCTGGTGTCTTTTCAGAGTTTTCATACAAGTACTGTATGCCAAAGGTTTTGAAAATTAAAAAATTAAATCTTTTTATTTAACTGAAAGCAACTTTTAGAGTTTTACTTTATCTTTTCATGCTAAAATGATGACATATAAAATGACGTTTACTGGTTGAAAAATGGTGGGCCTTGAAATATATGTGACTTGTAAAGGAGGGGCTTAAAAATATTAGGCCACTCAAACAGGAAAGTCATTTCAGAGGTGAACCAAAATTACATCTTGATAAAATATTACTGCACAAAGGTGAATATTTTCTTCAGATTTACTAATATACACTATTCAGTTGTTAGTAATCTTCTGATCAAGCTTACCAAGCTAAAGAGATGAGGTTCTTGGAGCACAAAACATTATCTTCCGAATATAGGCTGGAACAGGACTGCTAGAAGAAGGAAAGGACAGAGAGGGCGCTCCCTGATGAGTGATGCATGATTCTTCTTTGACAACCTGCTGATTACCCTCAAAGGGAACAAGCGCATAAATCTAAAGTAACTGCCTGGAAGAACATATCATGTGTTCTTATACTGCCCCCTTGTGGTTGCAATATAAATGCAGTAGTTTGCATGGTTGGGATTCATTGAACATGTTTTGGAAAAACTGTCAAAATAAAATACCTTCCTGAATTTCGCAAAAAAAAAAAAAAAAAAAGATGCACAATTTAATTCTATATTAAATTTAAAGAATTTAAAACAGTTATAGTTATACGTATAATATATATAATTTTTTTTTTTTTTTTTTTTACCATTAAACTAATGATAATAATGATCTATTTTATTTGTATTCCAACTCATGAATTTAGCCTACACAAGCTCAACCAATTTTAACTATATCAGCACTCCCATATTTATTTTATCCCGGGTTTGCCACATTACAATGGTAAATCAGATTCATCACACAAATATGGAAACGGTCAGTTATGATCCAGTTGTATCATTTCGAAGACGGCAACTCAAATAAACAGTCCTAACCTTCGTTTATAGCGTGGAAACGAATTTTAACATTTAAACCGAAAGTGTGGGATTTCGTAAACCAGTCCCAGATGTGCTCGAGCAGCCCTGTCCAAACCAAACGCTGCTGGAATGCACACAGTAGATGGTTGCAGAGAGGTTGAGCTGAGCTGATGGTTCAGCTGAGGTTGAGAAGATTGTTAAGGGGGTTTTCCTGAGGTGGCCAGGTTGAAATGCTGAAAGGTCAAACGTGATTCTGGACGTGGCCAGGCACAGGAGTGCTGTGAGCAGTTCACCAGTAGGGGGCGATATAACGCTGTAGATGTTTTTACCCGTCTCATTCACGCGTTGGCCCTTTTTGTGTCACACTTAGGCCAAAAGGCTCTTCCATAATGGCTGACCGGCTGCCCAGCCTTTAAGAGTTTGGGTTAAGGGCTCAATCAATTTGCGAGGGAACTTTTGCCATTTCTGTGTAGGCCAATCAATTGAGACGGGGGCAATGAGCATTTCTAGTGCTTCGTACTCGCTTTTGTTTGTTTGTTCTAATTTAGCTTTTTAAATTACACCAGGCTTGTACAAAACAAATTCGCCTTGATGTTTGAGGCATGAGAGACAAAAAAAATTGTGAGTTTGGAAACAGAACAGAGGAGCAGAAGTCTCCGTCAGCTTAACCATATCCTCTACACGTCTAAATTTAACAATCTTGCACATTGATTATATATGTCATCTCTTTTTAATGAGGGCGGTTTAACACACACACACACAAATACGATCCCACAGATATACAAATATACCAATACACACACATTCAGACTCCGTAATAACCACCTTGTAAATCTGACTGAGGTTGAGCATTCAGATGTCTTGGCCAAGGACACAATCCTAGCACAGACATTCAGTTGACCCATGTGCTGATTAAAAGATTCATACTCTCCAATCTGGGCTGTCCCACCAAACTAAACATGCCAGCCCATTTTCATTAACTTCCAGAGCCCTATCAAAACACATTTTTGGCCAAAATATATTTAAAGGAGAGGAGTATTAAATCGTTCGACCATCTTTCCATGGTCTTTTTGAAAGAGAATCTGGAACTAAATTTGGTAGGTGATTTATCTTATTGGCTTTTAAAAATGTCGAAAGGCGGCCATATAGTGAACACTCTTTTTTTTTTTTCTCCTCTTTTTCACTCTTATGCGTTCAACAGGTGCTATTTTGCTAACCTAGAATCCATTACAGCCCTTTTACATTGTGACATTCATCACGCATATACACAGAGAAGTGTATATTTGCACGTTGCAACCAGTCATTCGTGGCTATATCTGAAGCTTTTGGCACCAAGCAATAATCTTTGATGTTTTAGCCTGTTATTTTGAGGTTAAATGTCAAAATGCATTCAGTTAAATTGAGAACACGTATTAAAAAAAAGAAGGTTCAAATCCACTGTTCAAAGAAAAAATACAATAAAAATAAAACTTTTTGAGACCAATTTCACTCGCGCTGTTATTGATTCCTGAAAGCTGATACTGACACCTGGTGTGAACGAAGAATCCCGCAAAAACACCGAAAAAAGAAAGAATTTTCTTTTGCTCACCACAGCTGCATTTATTTGATTAAAAGTACAGTAAAATAGTGTAATATTTACAATAATAATGTGTAAGGATTTAAATTACAATTTAAAATCTAATTATTGATGTAATTTTTGAATGTTCTGCTGTCGTTATACAGCAGTTAAATAGAAATAGAAATCAAAATAGAAATTAAAATAGACATATTTTGTAAAATTATAATTGTTTTTGCTGTTATTTACTGGTATGTACATTGTTATTATTATTATTATTATTATTATTATACAGACATTGAAATCCAACAAGCATTTAATTAAAAATACAAAACCTTACAACAGAATTTCAAACTACGTTTTAATTTTCAATCTTTTGCCCTGTGAGCTTTTCAATAACTTCAAAAAAGAATGTTTCTGCGCCATCTAATATTCCATGGGTCAAACTGATGCTTGCTGTTTCAGCCAAGTCCAACACACACACACACACACACCTCATAGATGAATGTACTGCACCTGGTCTCCATCATCCAAAACCGACACAAAAGGCCAGATGACGCGTATCCTTTTAAGGGGTCATGTTTTAAGATATCTTTCCACCCTCTGCTTTTTTCCCTCCGCCTGTACATGTGGAGAGGTGCTCTAACACTTATGAAAAAAGTGTCAGTTAAGTGTTTGGGAGACAAAAGTGGTTGTTGCATTTGAAGGGGTGGGTGGGGAGAGTTAGGAGTCTATTCACTGTAGGTGCGGTGTGAAAAGTGGAATGAGTAAAGAAAGAAAATGAGAGAGAGTTTAGCTGCGGTAAATGGAGCGGCAGTTCAGTGAGGATTAAACGTTATCTCTTTGGAGTTATTCATGCATGCATGTTAAGAGACGCAAGGTGGAGAGCTGTGGCGTCAAGTATTCAGTTGATTACAGACAACAGGAGTGGATGCGCTAAAGAAAGACTGCATGCACTCCACATACTTCTTTTATTCTCTATTTGTTATGCTCACTTAATCTGTCTCCCAGTGTACTCCATGTGTCTGTTCATGCTGCTGGGAACTTTCCTGATTCCCAGGAAACATATACTGCTAAAATAGATATCTTGAATGCAAATATGTAAATATCTCATCATGCACATTGCTGTGGTTGCTGCATTTGCTTTGACATTTGCCCTCTATCAACCGTATCAGTCATAAAAACTGATACATATATAAAATATAAAATGTCATTCACCCTGTAATATCTAAGTTTTTAGTGTGTGTATGATAACTCAAAATGCCACAGCTAGGCACAAATCTGTGACACCAACAGTCTCAGGATCAACCGATCTTGCGGCAATTCAAACATATTTAATGAGGTGGCTAATTCATTGTTAAGTCGTAAATATTTTACGAGTTGCCAATTCGTATGAATTTGTATGAATGACCTAAACCTAACTCCACCCCTAAACCTACCTGTCACAGGAGTTTAGATAAAAATTGTGCAAAATCGAGTGAGGTCATACTAATTTGTACGAATTAGCACACATTTTCCACCTTGTAGCAATGTGTACGAATTTGTCGTGAGACTGTGTGACAAATACATACAACCTCACTCGTACGATTTTGTATGATTTGTCTAAACACCAGTGTCCACCTACCCCAGTGGTAGGTTTAGGGGCATGGTTAGGTAACCTCACACGAATTCTTCGTAAAATATGTACAAATTGCTGTAAGATCAGGCTTGTGACACCCAAAACCTCAGAAAGCATAAAAACTACAGTAACACTTAATTTTACGGTTACACCTAATTAGTTGCTCATTAGCATGCATTTTACTATAATAATTGCCATTTATTAGTGCTATTTAAGCACATATTAATGCACATATTATTCTACATCCCTAATCCTACCCAAAACCTAAACTTAATAACTACTGTACCTTAATATTAATAAGCAGTAAATTTAAGAATTTATTAAAGAATTTATTGTAGTTAATAGTTAACAAGCATTACCTATTCTAAAGTGTTATCAAAATTACTTAATAACCTTACAGCAATAAGCTTTTCAATAAGTTAAAGGGTGAATTGAATTTAAATTGATGGATGGATGGATCTACAGCATTAATTGATGGCTTTTAGTGATAATTATAAAAAGCTTAATATCTGATAAAACTAAACTTAACGGAATTAAGTAGCACACACAAATATCAGCTCTAAAATGTCATGCACTTCATGTCACTGTTGCATGTTTTAGGTCTCTCGAATAGGGAAACTATCTGTGTGACTTAAAATATATTTGGTCGAGCTGAATGCTATAATTGTCGCTTCTGGGCTTTTCTGAAAATCTTCTGATACCTCCTTAAGTAAACAACATGTAATTCCAGAACATCACCCTGTGGCTAACCATTTCCCATGTGTTTTATTTTGTTTGTTAGTCTGTAATATTCAGCATATAAATTATATCATTATAGGTCAGACCCTGAAGCTACTGGGGAGTGACACTCAAACCATGTACTTATTGGCTGGATGCTTCTTCCTACTTCTGTTCAGACATGCTTCCATTTCCTACTCAGATCTGAATCGGTGTATTCAACCACATTCTTTTCACTCCAAAACCTGTGAAATTCCAGCATTACATGCAGTCGTTTCTTTCCGTCTCCATCCGTCTCTCCGGGATTGTTTGTGCCAATTTTAACACTGCAACTTTAGTCATATACCTTAACTATGGTTTTATGAGGTGAAATGTGTTATTTGCAACTCTGAAATCAGTCTTACATTGTTCTTTAAGGTGGAAATATTGTGTGTTCAAAACAAGATTAGCTAATTTAGCATAATGTTGTTTACCACTAATGGTTTTTCAGCTCTACATTTCATAAAATCCGGGTTGCAGTGATGCATTTAAAATGAAAGCTAATAAAAACAATCTGTAAGCATGCAATTTTTATACTTTAGTCACAAGACTATTAACACTACAACTTTGTAGCCATGACAATGCAATGCCATAAAGCTAAAATGACTGTAAAAATTGCAAGAATAAAAATAACATCAGCACAACATCTTAAAGAGATTTGTCCACCTACACACACCTGAAGAACCTTTCTGTTTCACAAAAGGGTTTTTATGGCAAAAGAAGGTTTTTCAGATTGTAAAAAGGTAAGAAAGAGATGGTTCTTTGAAGAACATTTGACTGAATGCTTCTTTGTGGAACCGCAAATGCTTCTTCAGCGCATCTCTGTGAACAACCTTTCAAGCACCTTTAGTTTTAAGAGTGCAAAAGGAGAAAGAATCAGGAAAGAATCAGGCCCACATTTACAGTATTCTCTTTTGTTACTCTTTATCTACATCCTCCCGCTGACATTTCGCAGTTCTCAAAATTCCTCATCGCTAGCTGATATCATTCATCAGTAATACTTAGGCAAACTTTCAAATGTTAAATAATTTATATCTATTTAGAAAGGAATAACTTTGTCAGGATAAGCCTGGGTACCGCAAGCCACCTAGACAAATAAGAGGACATCTTTCTACCAGATGTGTGTTCATTTCCCCATTTTGACATTATTGTTGTTTCATTTTGAGCCTAACTGACAGGTCTTGCTCATTCAATTGCATCTTAACATTCAATTATTTGGTGCCGGAATGTCTCAGGCCTGCTTCTTTTTGCTGATTTTCACATTTAGTCATATCGAGCCGCCTGGTGGATGGAGTATTAGCTGTATAATTTTGTGGTCTGTGGACTGATGGATTGAGTTATCTGATATCTCCAGAAAAGAGAGAGAATTTTTCAGGTCAATAAATGTTTATTTTGAGAAACGTCCAGATGGGATGAGAATAGAGAATAGCTTTGATGGAAAAGGATGATAAAGTGATCTTCGTTATTGAGAACGCTCGGTCTCTCTTCGAGTCTATGTCTCCTCGCTTCACCTCACTCATGCCTCTCTGGTTTCCTTCACCCTACACCTTCAGCTGCTAGCTTACTGTTTCTCCTTCTGTGTCCCCCTCTCAGATGGATGTTTTATCTGATAACTCATTTCACTGCCTTGTAAATCTTCTATAGGCATTGTCAGAGTCCCGCCACGGGGCCAAAGTGCCCACCCTCAGAAAAAAGTGCACTCTTTGAACTCGGGTCTGCCTGCTTGTTCGGCAGTGCGACTGCCGACTTTACGAGACAGAAATATTTGCAGTGCATGACGGCGAGAGACAGAGAGACTCCTGTAGGTTATGATTTTGGTCACTCCGTCAATACCTTTATGGTAACATCATGTAAGAAGCCAGGAGGTTGGAAATGATCTAGTTAGAAACTGCTAAACGCATTAACCGTTCAAATCAACTGCACTGGCTATGTTGACCTCTGCGCCACTCATTTGCGTCCAAGCTAACCACCAACTCCTCATTGCTCTTTCTCTGTTGGAGAGGGAAAGTCCCCTCAATTATCTTTCAGTACGGCCTCAATGTTATCTGAAGTTTCTAATTAGTCTCAATGCAGTCCAGAGAGACGTTGGCGTAAAGCAGACTTGGCTTAAATGTCTCTAAATAGCCTTTCAACATCACAACACCAAAGCTTCTTTTAGTAAGCTTCTTTTTATTCTAAAACCTCTACAAAGGTTCCTATACTTATTTAAGTAGAATGTAAAGAATGCGGCTGGTTTCACCAAACTTTATATGTTTCCAGCTATGCATGTTACATGCATGGGCTGAACATCTGCACAGCTGTAAACGGACCCTAAACTTTCATCAGCTGCTCGGTTTCAAAGTCATTGGGTCCAAGAGCTTTGTGGCAACTTCTGAGCAGGAACACCATGAGTCATTTAGCACAGCTTTACCTCAATCTTGTAATCCTCAGGTCACTTTAGTTTAGGTTTTTGATGTGGACTTTAAAGGATGGAAATTTCAAATTCAAAGTCCAAATCATTGTAATACTGTTCTATGTTATGCAGTCTCTAATAGGATCCTGAAAAGAATAGTAAAAAAAATACTTCAGATAAAGTGGATTTTACTGGGCTCAAAAAAGAAAGAAAAAAAACACACAGGGTGGGTATAATAATACATAAATGTATGTCTTTTTTTTTATTATTATTTATTTATTTTTTATAAAATGAAGGTAAAAGTGGTAGTATTTTGGCAAAAAAAAAAAAATATGAAAGTGAAGACAACAATAACAACATTAATACAGTTTTAAAAAGATGATAATTACTAATAAATAACTTTTAGTGTTGGTAATGCAACTAAGTAACTAATGTATTTTACTACATATACCAATGTATTTGGTAGTATGATAATATATGATGAAAAGTTACTTAACATGCACAGAAATAAAACAAAAAAGACATTAACTGATAAGATAAAAGATACAATGGTTGTTAATTATACCTAATTGTGTAAAGTGTTACCAAATGTTTTAGCATTTCAACATAATGAAGAAACGGAATAGGGCATATGATAATAATCTTTCTTATTAAGACAATCAAAGCTTTAACCTAAATAAAGAAAAAAATAATAACTTTCATAAATATGATTACTAGCTGATATTAAATAAACAAATGCTTCTTGAAATAATCCAAGGATTATTTTTACTGCGGTCAAATGTTCAAGGTCAGTTCACTGCAGTCGGCTCAGTGAGGTGGACAGCTGCTCGACTGTGCTTTCACTCACCCTGCACCAGGAAGCAGATGTGTTCTGAGGTTAATCTGAGGGAAAACAGGACCTAAGAACATTCAACTAATACCTGTGCTCTGTCTGTCCTTCAATTCAGTTTAGCATTGTTCAAAAAATGTAACCCCTGCATGGAACAGAGCACATGCTTTTATAAAAAGCATCATCACACTACTCAAACAGGCAAGGAATGCCTAGCGTTGGACTTTAACTCGAGCATCTGTAAAGGGTTATCACCTCAGGCTGCTGATTATAAATGGCACTTTTTCAAAATAGAACCTGCGATCAAAAGGAACAAGGAAACCCATGTGTTTATATTTAAAACACAGAGTCTGGCTAGTGTGTCACTGGCCCCTTGTTGCTCGAGAGAGCCTTCCAGCTGTTTTGGATCAGTGTGTATCACTCATTCTCTTTTGAAGGACACATAGAGTTCTCTCGGTGCTGAGGAGCTCAGTGCGTTTGTCTTGGGTAAAGAGCATAGGCTTTTTCTCTTTGCTTATCTAACCTAGCAGTCATCGTGAAGATGAAGTGGTGACATGTATAATAAAGGTTTATGACTCACCATAGTGGTGGGAGATCCTTATTTTATCTCTTTTTTTTTTCTTAAACAAAACTATGTAATAATTCATATATAAAGGTTCAAAGAGCTGCAGTAATTCAAGTGAAATTTTATTAATCGCATTGATTTATACTTTTACACATGGCATGGATGTGTAGCTCTGTTGATATTTCTCATGAGACCTCAAGGGAGGTTTTCATATTTAACAAAACGAGATTTGTTTCTTATTGACCGTCGTGATTATATGACTTGTTTTATTTTATGAGGTGTTAATAAAATCAATTCTAAGAGCAATTTTAATGTTATTGATCACACTGCATGCAACAACAAGAACTTTGGCACATTAATTGTTCTGATAGTTATTGTTACATGCATAAATGAGACCTTGAATAATGAAATATGACATACTTTAAGTCTGTCTAGAAACCGCAGATACTAATGCTTCTGGTCCACCAAGTAAGAAATCATGCAAGAAAAACCTGAGTATCTTTGCAACCAGTTTTGAAAAGAGAAGCACCATGAAGTAAAAGAGTATCTACTTCACAAATTAATATTGTATTGTTAGAGCTGTACTTTTAAATCTATTTTAACACATTCCATTTATAATTCTAATCAGTAGGATTTCCTCTAAAATCATGCTGAAAAAGTCTGCAGATTATGTGGTGATGGGATAGAAATCTGTGCCACCTGTCTGTATAAAACCATCTACGACGAGCTTCAACCTGACAGACTTCTTGTCTTCTCAATCTCCGAGCTCCCTGATACAAGAGTGGGCATGAGAATGTCCCTGTTCCCCCGCATGCATCCCTGCATCTGTGTGCGTTTTTTGTGTGTGCGGCATTAAATATGAAGATAGGACGTTTGATTCCTGCACAAAGAACAAGAGATCACTGATGCTTCTCATAACTCAGGCCTGATGAAGACCGACGATAACGTCTTCTCATTCCTGGATGTCTTCCCAAAGCTCACTCTGAATTCTTCCACATGTCTGTTGCTCCGCTTTTTGGCTTGGCGGCATTTTTATTTTCTTTTGTTGCATTTTTCTAGGATTACATTCTATGATAGCATCACTGTCATCAATTCATTTAAGCCTTATGACCAGAGTTTGTTTCTGACGTCATATAAATTGACAAAACCACTTTGGAAATATACCACTATTTTTATGTAGATAAGAATATATATTATATACATTATAATACATACATATACATATATATGTATTTATATGTGTGTGTGTGTATATATGTATATATATGTGTGTGTGTGTGTGTGTATATATATATGTGTGTGTGTGTGTGTGTGTGTATATATGTGTGTGTGT
>JAUMHP010000048.1:15002417-15012884 GCA_032361065.1 Enteromius trimaculatus | reverse complement strand
CATTTTTGTAAGACATGTTTCTAGTCTAGTCTTAGGTCTAGTCCTGGCTTAAGTGAATGTTTTGATAATAACATAGTCGTGATTCGGGAACAGGACTCGGGAACAGATCTCCTGCCCGTGACTGCAGAACGAAATCTGTGGGGAACTGGATCGGCTCTCCTGGCCGTGACTCAGGAACAGGACTCTGGAACAGATCTCCTGTCCGTGATTCGGGAACGGAACTTTGGATCGGCACTCCTGGCTGTGACTGCAGAATGAAATCTGTGGGGAACTGGATTGGCTCTCCTGGCCATGACTCGGGAACAGGAGTCTGGAACGGCTCTCCTGGCCATTACTGTGGAACAGAATCTGCGGGGAACTGGAACGGCTCTCCTGGTCATGATTTGGGAACATGACTTGGGAATGGATCTCCTGGCCGTGACTCGGGATGGTTCCGGCTCGGACCCGGGCGCTTCCCAGAGGACGGGGAGTTGACCACAGACAAATGGATGATGGTGGCGTCACCCAAATCGACCTCCTCAGCCAGGTGACAAAAGTCCTCCATGAAGGAGTAGCAGGGGAGATCTCCTTGGCAGAGCATGATGAGGCAAGTGGCAAACTCCATCGCAGAGGAAGGGAAAAAAAATAAATAAATACTTTTAATATGAGAAAACAAAAATGAGGAATGCTTACTGTCTTGGTCCTGTCTTCTGTTACTCAGGGAAGCTTTTTTTATTTAACAAAGAACACCTTGGACGTAATATTAAGCATAGCAACGAGTTGATAGGACAGAGCACATAGGGAGGAACACACTTTAAATACAAGACATAACGAGGGGAGAAATCAAGACATCTAGAGAACATAGTTGGAAACAAATTAACACAATGAACATATCACGGAATAGAAACACCAAAGGCCGACACGTGGGGAAAAACAAAACCGAACGGACTGAATACGTAACAATAGGAGGGTCAAAAAGCTCTTGAATTTTATCAAAAATGCTTTTCAGAAGATGAACAA
Source organism: Enteromius trimaculatus (assembly GCA_032361065.1). Lineage (NCBI taxonomy): Eukaryota > Metazoa > Chordata > Actinopteri > Cypriniformes > Cyprinidae > Enteromius > Enteromius trimaculatus. The sequence goes on along the minus strand of JAUMHP010000048.1, from coordinate 15,011,885 downwards.
AGATCATACAGGTTTGTAAAGCATTTTAAAGTTGACTCTTTTAGATTCATCCATTAAACTTCAATGGCAAATGGATAAATAGGTGGAAAATAAGACACAGATCATAAAGTACATAAGTAGAATATCTGCCACTATATCATAGAATCATAGTTCATTGTTAAAGCCCACTACATACAGCAAGAAACACTTATTTACACTCGTTGACCATGTGATCCCTTCTTTCAGCAGTAAGTCAAGAATTTACTGTGGTGTGCCGTGTTAGCTGATTAGTGCAGCTTTTATCCTTGTTGCTAAACTCCAAGCCTTTGATGTTTCATGCCCCAGATATTAGGCCTATGTCCCTGACATAAATGCTTCAGCTGGGAGCTCAGCTGTTTTGCCTTTATTTTTATTGACATTGAGAGGAAGACTTTAATTGAAGATTCATTAAAACCGGAAAACAGTGGTATTTAATTCTTAAACTATTTACTGTGGTCTCCGTTTTACATGCAGACAGTACAATATTTCGCAATATCACGCCCTACGACTTAATTAGCGCAGATCTTAAAAAGCCTTTAATCTCTTAATTAGTCTTATTTAATCACTTGTGTTCACTCACAGCTGATGCTGTAGCAATTTTAATCCACCACAGATGTTATGCTTGAGTTACTTTACCATATGTTGGTATGTTTACATTTAAAAGCATATGAGGCACATTAGTGGACAGATCTGTACGGGAGGAAACCTTTCTGTAAGTATTACGTACACACTAAAACATACCTGCCTGTTTTAAGTAAAACGTCTTTTAACTCAAGTCACAGAATTATTAATTTGTATTGCTACAATTTAGGTTTACGTTAAACATTTAATAGCCGTTCACCTCATAGCAACTGGCAGGAATGGCATTTCGCTACTCACTAAAATGAGTAAATAAAACGAGAAAATAAGATGTCAAGCAGGGAAGACATGCTTACATGCTGTTAATGTTTCCTGTTTATGTGGTCTGGAAAGGATGAACCACTTTTTGTGAGCTCATATGCTCACCAGTGCTTCGTAAAAGGTGATGGGACGTCTGCCACATACGGTATATGATCAGAATATAAGATTGCTAGTGCACTAGTGCATGTCAAATTCATACATGTCACTGATTATCTGGAGGAGACATGAAGCTGTGTGTCAAGTGAAAAGTTCAGACAGGCCTACAGGTGAAATCTTCCAGCTGGGTTAAAAGTGCAAAGAGCTTTAAAAATTTAGTAAAGCCAACAGAGTGAAATTTTCAGAATCCTTGTGCCATTCTAAATATTCACATTTTCACAGGGGTTCAAAGTATCATGCCACTAAAGCTAATTTTCAAATAGACATCATCTTTACTAACAAACTGCATTTTTGAAGACTAAATATCTACATTCTCAAACTGAACAAGTGCAATGATGCAAACAGTGAAATGGTTGGAGTTCTGATATAATACTCCCCCTCAACCAATCACATTCAAGAACCAGAAAGACCAGTTGTATAAATAAATATCACACAAGCTTTGTATGCAGACAGCAAATGTCTGGTATGCTGTTTGTTTTTGTACTTTGTGCTGTGGACAGAGGAAAGTATCACTATCTCTATTCTCATCTGGTTTTAAAAAAAGGACAAAGGTATGGTAAGAGGAAAGCAGAAGATGGAGTCCAGGTATTTGCCTCTGAGGCATCTTCCTGTCAGGAACCCTCCACTCACAGAGCTGGCAGCTACTTTAAGACACAGTAGACCAGAAGTACCCAGAATGCATCATGGTGGTCACGACCTTGCAGTGTACCATACTTTTTACAGAGTGTAGGAGAACACTGACCACACCTAAAAAGAAAAAGATTTACTTCAAATCTGCTTTGAGAAAAAAGAAATGTAGAGTTCAGATAATGACTAGAAAGGAAGAAAGTGGTAACCTGTGATGTGGTGTATGATAGATATATCGCATAGGTCATTCTATGAAACAAGTGTTTTTTGGAAAATGTAATTGTAAGCTATTTAGACATTCACAAGTTTTTAAAGTGCCCCTATTATGCCTTTTTAATATTCAGTGATTCTCATCTGAAGAGACAAAGACCCCTCCCCTAATGGCTTTCTTATATTGCTTCATTAGTCTCTTAAAACAGGTTTACATGTATGCAAGGTCAAAAAACACTTTAGTTTTCTCCAAAAACTATAGATTTAATTTTACCCCATTTCTAAATGATTGGTAAACGACTCGTGTGAAGCAGTTCGAAAGAATCTGTCTAAACCCCTCCTTTCCGTGAGCCCTCACTGCTGTGATTGGACAGATGGCGCAGTCCTTTATGATTGGTCTAACGCTACAGTAGTGTCTGAAAACGAAACACCCATTGCCATAACTGAATGGCAGCGCAGGGTACAGCGTCTTCTTGACATGAAATTGTACTGTTTGGGCAAGTTGTTCGCAACATAGAACGTGGGCGGACATTATGCAATTTTTGTTTTCTTTGTGACATGTGGCCGTAACAGAAAAAGATTAAAATAGCTGACGACTCGTTTAGGATGAATGTGAGCAGACTTTTTTTTTTTTTTTTTATAGAAGAAAACTTCATTTATCGTGCACTGTCGGCTTCACAACTTTCCACATAGTTTGTTCACATACAGCTACATGACACACCGCATGAAAGATCATATTTGAATAGGCATAATAGGGGCACTTTAAGCATTTTATCAGAAAAATTTGGAAATCCTATATATTACCTTATATTAAATTAAAATAGTCTTAATTTACATAAAGATGTACACGATCACAGCTTTTACTTTTAATATAACCTTCTGTAAATGTTTTGAAAATGTAATATCAAATTTTCTATACCCCAAAATGTATCCTTATTTCAAACATAAACATATAATAAAAATACAGTGTCATTTATGTGTTTCTATAGCCAATTTATATTTAGCCTGACCTGCTGAAGAATTTCCCGCAAGGGACAGTAACAATGGTCATGACTTCAGCTCATTATTTTTGTAATGGATAATTAGAGCAGGGTTGTTTCCGATTAGATCCTCATGTTACTCAGGCAGACTGTTGCCTTGTTTCCGTGCTGATTAAATTATACTGCTGTGAGCCACTACTACAGCACTGCAGCTGAGCATTACGCTTAATATTGCCCACTAGGATTTTAGTTAACTGCATGCTTTTGTTTTCATGCACTCAGAAGCCTTTGAGCCAGATTGTTTATTCATGTTTGCTAACAGAATTTGTTTAAATTGTATAAATATGACATTTATCTGAGCACCAAAAAATAAAGGCAAATATTCTCTTTTGTGAATAGTTAAAGTTTCTGCACCAGTCCTGAGCTCTGTAAACATGATAAAAGAAGCTTTATAGCTCCTCAGAGCCGAATCACTTGTATACACACATGCTCTTTGACATCTCATTCCCTCCAGGACAAAACCAAGGATAACAAAGACAATGTTTGTGTTGTTTACATAAGATTGTTCTCAAATGCTCAATGTGCTTTAGGCAGTGGTCCAAGGCTCATTGTGGAAAACTGGTTCTACTTGACGCTGATCCTGTTCCTTTCTTTAACCCCCTTCGCGACTTAAGATAAGCAATATTTGGACATACTAATTCACAGAAAGATGTTCTGGGTTTGACAGGCTTGTACTCCCTAGATCTGTCTAGCTTGCACAATATTTAAACCTGGAATTCTTAGATTTCTAACAATTATTTAATGTAAATGTGGCCTTCTAAATGCATGAACTTTTAACCACTAAAGTAAAAAATACAGAATGCAACGGTGTGCAAAAAGATGCATGAGTCTGTGAATAGGTCATTCCATCTGTTTCATAGATTATGTCGCAAGCCTTGGAGACACAGTGAACATATGCCAAACTATTTCATATCGGATCTAATGGTTTTTACATATACAGTAGATGAAGGTAGCCTTCCTGCTTTTAAAAAAGGTGATCCCAAATGGCAAAAATAAAATCTATGAAGACAAAATATAATGTTAGTTGATGAAGGCTTTATGAAGGTGCTTTATGAAAGTATTGTGTCCCATAAGCACGTTTAAGTATAATGGTTTCCTCCAATTCAACATAAGCTCACAGCACAATGAGAGAATGCTTTCCTGTTGACTCCTCATCAGTTATAAAAGCTTAGCTACTTACTTTCACTGCTCATCTCATCAGGACAAGACGCATGTCTAGTTCCAATGGTGTTATCACCTCCTCTCAGCTCTCCACCAAACATCAGGATCAGCTTCCAACTCAAACATCTCTAAGTGCCTAAAGCAGATGACACATCAAAAAAAAAAAATTGTGAGAGCCAGATATGAAGGCTGAATGGTTAAATAAAGGTGTGAGAATTTGAGAATTTCAGATTAAGGGGTTGAGTTTTAATGATTGAATGATCAATACATTAAATGTATGATTAATGTCTCTTGTGCTTTTTTGATTTTATAAAATGTGGCATTAATAAATACTTTTTCACTCAATTTCAATCTATTAATATAGATTTTTTGCCTAATTTAGGAACAATTTAGATAAAAACTCTTAACATAAGTTCAGAATCTAATATGCTTCTATTTCATTTTACGCCATAACCTTTCCTTGTTTAAAATTTTTCTAACTTTTTAAACTCCTTCCAGGTTTAAATGAAAAGTACCACATTTTTAATGTGGTCTCAGACTTTAGGAGCCCTTTGTATAATTTAAATCATGTGCAGTCACTGGCTATTTTATGACGCCATCAAATGTGGCTTGTCTAATCAGTTTTTAGAGTCAATACTGTACTTTTTATAAAGATTTTTAACAGCTGACTTCCAAAAAAGCATTGGAACATTACCGTAAGCTTTCGTAACAAACCTTATTTTGATTCAAGGTTAGCCTAGTATTTTGAAAAATAAGCTGATCTTTGAAATCAGTTCAATCAAAAAGAAGCAGATGCAAGACCACACAGTAAAACAAGCCTAATCAATTCTTTCTGTTTCGTGTCTCAGGGATGGACCGAAACACTGTTGTTTAACACCAGTCTTTAGTTGTTTTTCTTATTTGCTCTGTTTTAAGCACTTGGGGTTGTTTGCTTTTTAAAAGACGTCATCTGTTTCTAATATTGCACACTTGTTATTTGGGAATCTCTATGGCTAATGCACTACGTTAGCTCATTTGCCAAAAGCATTTAATACAAAATCGAATGCAGACCCACTCTGCCGATGAAAGACATTGTGGAGGAGGTTCCAGGACCTATTGTGTTCCTGTATTACATCAACGCTGAAGTTGACCAACATAAGACTTATGTCATCTCTGTGTCTGACTTTAAGTTCATCCCTAAACCCTCTAAGGGATAAAGGATGCTATTCATCTTTTCCACTCATTCTCCACTGTTCTCTAAAATACAGCTGTCTCCTAACCACCCTCTCCATCTGGTTAGTTTTGGATCAGTATTGGTCTTTCCACAAAGAATTTATTTTGAATGTAATTTCCCACTAGACCTGAATTTGTACTGTCAGCAGAGTCCATCAGCAAGTGGTTTGTGGAACAAAAGACAATGCTGTTTAGGCTGCATTGTTATTGCATTCATTAGCTGCTATAGATTAATAACTATAAGAATAACAAATACCAATTTGTAGTATCAAGCAGCTGAAATGATTGAAAGCAAGTGACACCAGGAACTTTGTACATTCACGTAGGAAAGGGATGCACACACTCTTGCGTGACATTAAATGGCAAATTATCAGTCTCAAGAGGGATGGAGAAGTCACTAACCTAGCTTCAAAATAGCTAAATTAGCAACACTGAAAATAAGGTGAACAAGAGTGTTTCTGTATACAATAATTTATAAGATAAAACAGTTTAATCTGCGGTATTAAAAAAGAAAAAGTATTGAAAGCTATGTGTAGTGTAATGTCACCCAACAGTACACTCCCCCATCTCTTATTGGTTACACAATCAGGAAACCCCGCCCCAGACTCGGGTCATTGGTTGTGGCACTGTTGCTGTGCAGGCTGCTTGGGATTCTTAAACAAACAGAGCAGTATTTTGAAAACACCCAAGGTGTTTACACATTTTGAGGAAATCGACCTTTGGTTTACATATACTGTATATTCCAGCTTAATGTGCCGAGACAAGTTTAAGTATTTTTAAAAACTGAATTTAATTTATTTATAATTATTTTTTCTGACATCGCATTTCTGTGCTCATTTTCCACATTGCTCCATATATAAACACAGAAATATAAAGGTGAGCACTCTGCTGTCATAAGTTTAGCTCACACCATCTGTCATCGACGTCTTCCAGAAGACAAGTGTGGCCTTGCATGTGTTGCATCAAGGCCAGTTTCCTTACCAGTTCACAAGAACAAGATCGCAAGGTCACCATAAGATCCGCAGAGACTTGTCTATCTCCTACTGCAAAACAGAGTACACAACCTAGAGATAAAGACCCTAAAAAGGTCCATGAAGAATGCAGCAACAGTGCTTCATTTTTGGGTGAAGTACAGTAATCCTATAAGCCAGTACTGGTTCCTTTCAACTGATTCAACGATGAACCGGGTGACTGAAAAACTTCACAGACAATTGCCAGACATTTTATAATAAACTGCAACTGGTACGAGAATATCAAGGAATGTCAAAGAAAAAACAGCAGACTATAGGAAACATCTGTTTCAACCTCAGGTGGACACAACATGGGCTCACCGCTAACAGTCTCTGATTGGGGTCAACGGCAGAGGGCTACAGACCTAATAAAATAAAACGAATGGATAACAAAGTCCAGTAGCTTTCAACTAAATTTGACTAACTCGTATGCATGTGTGCATGTGCAACAATGTGCACAAGTGAGCAAACGAATTCCAAGAAAATCTGAAAATACATATAAGCACATGCATTTCATAGCCCAGTGTTTAACTACTAATAAAGAAAAAATAGCTAAAGAAATGTCTAATTTCATTCATTGCCTTTGATAGGAACTCTGACGCAATGCAGGAAGAAACGTATATCCAGAAAAGCAATTAGTCTTTACAACATCCCACAATCCCACATCGCCCTCATGTTCTTGACATATCATCACTACAGCAGAGTGGCGATGACTGCAGTATGGCTGGCATCCAAAGCTTCAAATGAAGCCCTCATCTAAAGAAAGATAGGCATTTCTGTATCCCATATACATTAGGTAAAGGCTTCAGCAATTACACTTTCTTCATAGGGAACGCAATATATGGACGTAGGTCTTTTCATGGATTTAAAAGTGGGAGATTTCTTTCTATAAGGAAATAAAGTCTTATACGAAACAGACAAAGCTCTAGAAGTGGGTGAACTAGCAGCATGTGAATTTATAAAATGATATACCGCTATAATAGCAGCAAACAACCAATGCATTGTTTTACTGAGCCTATTTTAACTATTTAATATAACAAAGAGCTCTCTAAAAAAATATTTTCTGCTATGCCATCAATACAATATTTTATTCCATACATTATGAAAAGATGCAATATATCTTACAATACTTCAAACTGCTACTGCAAAAGTCTGAGGGTCTCTTTTGACTTTAATATTCGAGTTTGTTAGATCCAAAAGAGTGGGGTGAAAGACTCCAGACATGTGAGCTAAGATGGAAGAAATGTAGAGCATGAGAAATGGTTCAGTACTATCTAATACAACCCGGAGTCTAAGAGCTAGATCACATCTTATCACAAATGATCTTTATTTTTAACCTTGCATTACTTGATCTAAGTCATCTGAGTTCTCTGCCACGGCCAACAAATAAACAAAGACTCAAGTTCTTTCCTAGTTTACAAGGATTATGTTTTTGGTAAGTGCATTTCGGCGGCTATTGTTTATTTTGAATGTTTCATATTACAACGTAATGATCTAAACTGCATCTGTAATGTAATTATCTGGTTGCACATGATCATTTGAATAATAGCTTGGCAGGTGGTTAAATAAAGACTGACACTTTAATGATACTAAATCAAGGTCAACGTTATACTGACTTTGTATGATAGGCCTACTTGATAATTTACCAGTACTGTTTTTTCACTTCTTCAAAAAAAAACACATAATGGAAGATTAATTAGTGAAATTAATTTGTGAAAGCTTTACATTTCGGATTGCAGTATTCAATATCTTTGATTCCTTTGAAGTAATGATTGGATTACTTGTATCAGTGCCAGTATTAAATTACTGAGCCACATTTGTTTTTTCTGAACTACAGATTTCCATCTGAAGACCAGAAAAAGACACAAATTTATGCGTGATTGCAAATGATATGTTTTTCTTTCATTTTTCGCCCATACCCTGGAGTCAGTAATGAACTTGGGAGTTGTTATTCAATAATGCACATGTGGATTGAATCGCTATGTCACGGTACAGCAATGAAATTTGATTTCACAGAATATTGATGAAAAGATTTTCCCATCTTCAGATCAGTCAAAAGCAGTAGAGACGCACGCTGTTCACAAAGGATAGTTAAGCTGCAAAAGTAAAGGCCTTCTTTCTTGTCCCCTCACTGCACATAGCTGCCAGTGACCCTGTCTGTGGCTCTCAGTCATTTACAATTCAAATGCTTTTATGACCGTGCTACTTCCTACCGAGATGGAAAATGTCCTTATTTAAATGAGCTGTATTTAAACTCCAGGTTTCTCTATACACAAGACATACTGAACACAAATACACATTTTTAGGCAAATCATACGCTCACAAGCTCCCATTTACTTATCAGAAAACAGTTCGGACAGATGATTATTTCTCCCTAAGAGGCATCACTAGCCAGTCATGCAAGCTGAGAGGACGTAAAGCAGCATCTTTAGCTTTGGGGCTTTTAGAGAAATCTGTAATCTTGCTCGAGCTTCTCAGCTGCTCTGCATAAGCACACAAAACATGTTACTAACGGCAGGTTTATTTAGTTATTTATGTTTGTGTGTGTGTGTGTTTCTTTAGATATATTTCTGAACTATATCTAAAATACAAAAACGTATTTAAGCCACATTTAAAATGCATGATTGTCATTGCATTAAATAACAAAACATCAAACCAAGTGGCATCTGCACAGAAATACTACACACAAACTGGCATATAATACAAAATATTTTAATATTTAAATAAATACAAAAAAATCTGGATCTGATATTTGGTTCTGTATAAATCATAAAAACAGCATAAATGTAAACACAAACACACACATATACATACATACGTATGTATGTACAGTATATGTGTGTGGGTGTTTACATTTATATGTGTGTGTGTTTACATATATATATATATATATTAGTGCTATCATGATTAATCACATCCAAAATAAGTTTTTATTTACATAATAGTGTTTATGCTGTGTTTATTTATTATGTTTATATTAAAACACACACACGTACAGTTTACATTTGGAAAGTATTTACATGTAAATGCATTTATATATTTATTTTCTTATATTTCATATTATATCTAAATATATTTAATATATAAACATAACATGTTTTCATTAAATATATACATGCATGTGTTTGTATTTA
>JAUMHP010000048.1:14966425-14997409 GCA_032361065.1 Enteromius trimaculatus | reverse complement strand
TATTCTGTCTCTCAGTATGTCATTATACTGCTCAGCCATTTGTGGATAGTAACAAGTTCAGCAGCAGCAGCAGCTGGTCAGAAGACACATGACACACTGACTCAATTAGTCCTTATAAGTGCTTCTATTTATATTCCTCCCCATGATGCCTTTATTCCTCATTCGTACCACAGACAGAGGTAATAGACAGGGTTGATGAACACACAGGTCCCAAAGCTACTGATCTCTGGGTAGTCACAAGAGTGGAAATAGAGGGTAGATGAGTTAGGAACAAGTAAAGCTGGAGCGAACAAACCCTTGGGATAGAAGTTCCAGTGAACCAAGTTACAACATCCTGACACTGGGGCCATTTGGAGGGAGCTAATTAATTGAACACATGTACAATACACACGCACACATAAACACAATTGCACTTTCTCTCCATTGTACCTAAGGCATACACTTGTACCTAATGAGGCAGAATATTCCCCAGCTTCAACAGTGAGATGAAACAAAGCTTCTTAAAGCCCTTGAACTGCTGCTGGTGATTAACTCAGTACATTAAACTTAATCAGAAATGTGTCCTGTGCTTTTCCCATGGTGGCAGAAGGTGAAATCATGTGTAGTAATTTATTTAAAGGCATGATATCACAGGAGCGTGCACTTAAAAATCAGAGGATGTTCATCAGCTTTTTATGGGATTTTAAACAGAGAATTGGATGATACATCTTAAGATATGCAGCACTGAATGCTTTTTTTCTCTTCAATTTCTTTGAATTTTATTATTCTACCAGCAACAAATAATTAAAATAATCATTCATAGCAATTTACATAAAATTTACATGTACTGTAGGCCAGCACAATTTTTCTTTCAAACTTTCCATTCATTAAACACTGATAATAATGAGTTCCAAATCTGAATGATTTCTGAAGAATTATGACACTTAAGAGTGCAGTAACAAGTGCATCCCAGCAATAAATGACATTTCAAAATATGCTAAAATAGAAAACAGTAAAGTTAATTAGTTTTTCTCAGTATTAGCTTTTTATTACATTTTAAATAAATCTGTGGTGGGAATTCTTTTAAAACCGTTAAAATAATGTTACCACAGATGGATGTCTCAGGACCTAAGTGACCCTTTCATATCTTTAAATGTGCTCATTTGTTCTGAATGCAAGAAAATATCCTGTGTCTATGGCTGATGTAAACTGAAAGTCACTATATACAGTTGCTGTCCTGACTCTGGCCCAAAGGAACTGCTCAAAATGTCATTGCAACTCATCCAAAAGTTAAAAATGAATGTTTTGAATGAGGAAAAAAAGTTAAATTCCCTTTACCCCACCTGATTGATGAGTGCTGTCACTTGCTAAGACATATTTACCTTCCTACAGAATTGTGATGAAACCTTGTGGTTTGGTAAGGATTGCAAAGCTGACTGGAAAAGCATTCAGGAAACAGTGGAAAATTGACTGGAAATTCTTTCTCATAGTTGGGTAAATGATGAGTCAACTGCCAACAGGGCAACTTTTCTTTAAAGTGGATGGAGGAGAACCACAAGAATAGAGTAGAAAAAGAAAAAAAGGAGGTACATTCCACTTGATGGTGATCTTGGAGAGGCTTCTGGGCATCTGCTTTCTTTGCAGCTAATAGGTATTCATGAACTCCCGTATAAGTAAACCATTTGTTAGTATATGAAAATGCATTAATCTCATTTGCTACTGTGTTTCTTTTGAAACATGATTGGCTGTTTAAAATGAAAGGTGGGACTTAAATTCCTAAATTTGCCATCATTTATTTTAGTTTCAGCAAACCCGACAAACCTTACAGCCTTTTTGCATTAACCGTCTCTCTCCCTCTGTCCTTGTTTCAACTGTTAATCATGTTCTAAATATGCCTTTGTCCTTCAGCTTTGAGTGAAGTGCAAGAATTCCCTCCAGTTGTTTCATTACTGTCAGATGTTTATCTCTAAAGACATCACCACATGCAAAAACCCACATCAAAATGTAGCACGTTGAACTTTATAATGAAACACAATGGGTGTGATTGAGTCACGGTGAGGGTTAAAGCTGCTCAGAGCTGGATAAATCATCATAATCGCACCAGATGTCCTGCTCCAGCCTCTACTGAACTCCAGCCCAGCATTCTCCTCAGCTGTTCCACTCCACCCGGCCAAACTCTCCGTTCTTTGCTTATCTGCTCATATCGGATTCAGTTTTGAATCACTGCTCACTTGAAGCCAAGCTCAGCTGCTATTCAGCTGGCTGTGTGGTCCACGGTTACCACATTGACACGCAGCACAATGGACCACCAGTGACAAGGAAAGATGCCCAATTTGCTGCCAGCTAGTTGAGCCAACAGACAGAAGATGTAGTGTTTGAAGGATTGACCATCTCTATTGGGATTTACGGCATTTCCATTTGATAAGATGGGGAATTTTAGAAAATGAACATATTTGGTTGCGTGTTACGTCTGCTTGACATTCAGCCATGCAGATTAATGTGTGTTTGTGGTTTGTAGGGATGCTTTTTCAGTTCATTAAGCAGCTGTATTTTAGTGCACAAACCTAAAATTATGCTGTAATGAAACAACGCGGAATAGTGAGTGCTTTTCGTTTTGTTGTGAACATGCCTCTTTTATATATATCTTTGGCTCACTATAGTTTTTCCCTTTTTCACAAATCTCACTGAAATTTGTTCAGAGCGAGCAGACATAGTTTTTTTTTTTTGGTTTATGTTTAATGATTTTATATAGTGATCAAGGCAGTAGTCAGTCTAACTTTATGTATGTGCAAATACACGGCATTGTCAGCAAGGTAGGCAATTAATTCTTGGTGAATTCTGTGGTTTGGATTTAGATATCACTCATTTATCTCTTACAAAAGGAAAATGCTGGTTTGCTGGTTTTTCCCACTTCTCTGGCACAGAAACAGCTGGCACAGTGCTAACATTTCCCCACACAGCTGTACTTCTCATATAACAAGGGTTTGTTTTTGAGTTGTTGTAAGGTAAAGCCAATAGAGAGTTACTGCAAAATGAGTTTGTCATTTGGTACCTTGAGCTCTGCACATGGAAAGTTTGCTGACAGGCTTTGCATGGGTAAGCAGCAGTCTCCAGTTCCTAGTGTAAAAATCTAGTTAATAATTCTAATTAGTTACGAGCAGGAGTATTTGGTCAAAGCAGATTGCTAAACGGCTTATACTCAGGCTACACAACACGTTTCCTTGCATTTGTTTTTTTGTACAGTTTCTCTGTCTGGTTTTTATTTTCTTTCCCTTGACTATGAGATTTGATTCCTTTTTCCTTTGTTGTCTTGGATTTATTATTGTTTGTTGCCTTTGGTGGGATTAAATATTGCGAAATATGCTTACATAAATGGCTCAGAACAAATTGTGGAAAATTAGACATCAAAAGTGCCTGAACTGAACAGTCCTTCACTTCTATGGAAGACGATGGGCCCCATAAACACCACATCAGATGTCTTCAGCAGGTCAGACACATGACAGGTCAGACACATAAGCCCTTGTGCCAGCCATGTGTTGATTCACAGATAGCCTTTCTGTCCGACAGCTCAAAAAAGAGTCATACTTTGCATTCTTGCCCGGAGCCTCTGTTCTCTGAGGATGACCTTCACGCTATCTGTCTATCAGAAGAGGCCTGAAGTGCCAGTGACGGACGGGAGGGAGGTTGGGGGATGTAGGGGTAACTTGCTGACCCATGATTCTTGGCATATCTCCGCCATGAGCTTGTCACAGAAACTTTGAACAAGAGAAGAAAGACTAAATGTTATTGATGCTAGGCAAAATCTTGGGCGTTATGCATGGAGATGTCATTGAGCCTTGTCCCAATGGACTGGGCAGAGGTTCTCCAAGCCAAAGAGGAAGTGGTTTGAGGGGAAGGGAAAGCCTAGTGGGGCTGGGTCCACTTCAGAGCCAAGCCTGGCCCCAATGGGACGTAGCAAGTCCGATGTCCTGCCACAAACGCAGGTTCTCATGATCTTCGCTGCACGTGCACACTCATAAAAACAGCTGGATGGAAAATAAAGCAAACAGAAATGTTTTGAGCCATCAAGCATGAAGCTTCCACATAAGTGCTCAACATGTCAAGTCCGGTTTATTAAATCAGGCTCTAAGCGTCATGCAAATTAAACAAAAAAATAGAGGGATTATGCGTCACCGTACTGTTTTAAAGCCGAGAGGCTCACCTCCAAATGACTAAATGTGACGTTATCACATCTAAACAGAGGGAGTGGGAACTGAGCTTTCATGTAGACTGTCTATCTCGCTTAGGAATCAAACCTCATTCACTTTCAAGAGGTTTGAGCCTACAGCAACGAAAACAATCTTACATAGGATGGAAGACATTTGTAAGTCGCTATTTCAACTTCATGATTTTGCAGATGTTCATCAGAAACTGATTCGTCAGATCAGCAACAGCTTCTTTTAGAAGATCGTCGATGTTCAGATTGTTTGAGTTTATTAAAACCCCTCTACCCTCATTATTCCCGCCAAAGCCTTAGGTGTTCCTAGAGGTCTTGTAAAGCCTGATTTGCTAACATGCTGCAGCTAATTGAGAGGGGCTTCTCTCCTTGTACACAATAACAGCTGAGGTCCAGAGATGTCATGCCTGCACTAATCAACATCAACTGCCTGCAAATTACCAACACATGCTGCCCACTTAGTGCTGGAGGTGGGACACAGGCAAGTGGCTGTAAGTCACACAAAAGGCTGTAAGACACCATAAAGTACTTGAACTGGAAAAGTGTGATTTCCGTGTTGGCTAGGCCCTGAATTAGGCATAGAAGTTTCCTTCATGTAGTTATTTGTGAGTTAACAAACATAGCCTTTTTAAAGATGTATTTGTTATTTTAAAAAAGTGTTGTTGTTTTTTTTCAACTTTAGTCTATTTTCTATCCACATTTTTAAAAGCACTGAAATATGACACATCAAGTCAAGAAACTGAATGATTTGTTCAGATCATTATTTAATTTAAAATCTGTATAATTTTAAAGATTAATCACATCCAAAATCGGTTTATGTTTATGTAAGATATGTTTTGATATCGTGCATGTTTAATATGTGTATATGTAAATACACACGCATACGTGAGTTTCTTAATATACTGTATGCATAAAAAAATATACACAGTACACACATATATATTATGTAAACAGACTTTTATTTTGGCTGGTATTAATCAGTATTGATAATTTGACAGCACTACTTAATTAAAAAATTTGAAAAATTTATAAATGTAATGTCTAAGATTATGTAATTTGTTTATTATTTAGCACACTATTACTGTATTTGGCTCTGATCATAAACCAGATGAGAATAGTCCAGTCATCTTCAATACGTAATTCCTCCACATTTGGCCAAATGTTTGGGACCTTCAGCCTACATGAGTGGCAGCAAAGCTATACACAGTTAGAAAAAAACACCATGCATTTCTGTTTTTCTAATTAGCAACTTACTGTTATAGACATGATTTAGATTCACGCAAATCACCCATTCCCCCCACAGGAACCCATAAATCTTGCTGAACAGTCCAGCCATCAGTGTGAGGAAAAAAACATGAAGCATCGACTAATTCACACGCACAGATTACTGCCTTAAATTTCATTAGCAGACCAGCCTCCGCTCCGTCTGTTGCAGGCAGTCACAGCATGGACTGGAAACATAACATGTAAATGAATTTTTCAGACTTTTTCACTTATTTGATGATTTTTACTTTTCTGATTTACGTATCTATTGAGTTGACATCTCATGTGTTCTGACTTTGCCAGGCTCAGTGGAAGGCCTGAATTATGACTGCAGTAGTTTACGTCCAGCTGGAGCTAAGACAGTTCTTAGCTTAGAAGCCGAGTCATTTTTAATAGAAGAAGCAGATGATCTTATTTTTGGCTTTGCTGTAGGTACATTAACATCATTTATTCCAGGCTGGTTTTATGCCTTTTCTGGTGGGTGGCCTCTGTGTTTGAAGCTCAGTCATCTTGGACACTTAGAAACTGACGAACGCTCCACCCAGCAACCTGATTTTATATGAATTACACACTCGGGTGAAAGGATGCATTCCATATTAGCCATTAAATCATTTTTTATGTTTACATTCTTTTGTGTTATTGTTGCACTGTTTCTTGACCTAAATTCAGGGACACTTGCATTTGGTTTGCATTTGCCGCTATAGGGGAAATCAGATTTCTTTTTCTTCCTGTTTTCCTTTTTTTTTTCTGTTTATATCACAGTCACTTCCACATTGTTGTCCAAAAGTTCACCATGTATCACACTTCAAAAGTGCATGCCACTTATAATATTTCTCATGACCGCACTATGCAAATCTGAAAACCATACGTGAGCCATTACGGCTAGTTAACAACTAGAAAGCAAAGTCTGTCAAAACTACCTTGAAGAAATGACCTGAACAGGATACTTTATCAGAGTAAATATAATAACTTTTGTAAACCAGGGAAGAGGAACTTTAGATCAGCCTTGTAAAATTTTAATATTTTTCTTTTGGGGTACTGGGGAACTTGACAATGTATTTGAGTAGGACAGGTCAGTATTTATTTATTTATTTTTATTTTTTTTTTTTTTTTGGTCCTGAACTATGTTGTCTGTTCTTGAGATGTTTGAGTTGAGATGACATTTGAACTGAGGTTACAAGGTGAGTGTACAACAGACACTGACGTTTCATTTCTTACTTTGCATTTTCTCTTGTTGCTGTTGCATTTCAAACATTCAAACCCCCCACTATCCATTGTAAATGGATGACAGAGTTAATTTGTCACTTACTAGTGTTGACATAAATACGCAACTACCAAGAGTAGTGTTTCTGAACTTTAAAAACATTAATTATTATTTGTATTTATGTCTATGAAATGTGATTGGCTAATTATATTTAACTGCTTTTTTAAACCAGACATTAAAAAAAAAAAAAAAAAATTCAAATTAATACTATATTCATTATATATATAATATTCATTAATATCCTGTTCTTAACTAAAATCGACTAACTGTGGATTGATGTAAGGCTAGCCTGCTAGGACCAGTTCCCATGAGTATCAGTGTTAAAAGTGCGCTGGATATTTGTTCGACCTAACCTATGGTTTCTCGGTATAGTCATGCTCTTTGATTCTCCGCCTGGCATGCACGCTATTTCATCCACATTAACATATCAAGGTTCTGAGATGTGTAATTTATCAGGCTTCAGGTCTTGTCATGAAAAGCATCCTACTTTACCTTCAAGTCTCCCAGTAGCAGTCACCAATGCTAGAAAGCCAATACAGTTGAAGAGGGCACACTGGCACGCCGTGTAATTTTATCTGCATGCATGCCTTACTTTGTAGATTTATGCTGATAACCACCAATGATACGGTTCAGTCTTTTGGCATGGATGACGCTCATGAACATCTGAGAAGCCTGCTGACTGCTCATTAACAGATTTTATTATTAGCCGACCTCGGTTACTGGCATGTCTTCGGTGGGTCTGCGCTTCTGACATGTCTAACAAATCGCTTTCCGTTGTTCTAGCGAATCCAATCACTTTGACTTGGACCGTATCTGCACACATGCTTAACTACAGCTGTTTTCGGAAAGTTTAGAAAAGCGCGGTCTTCTGGGAAGGACTTAACGATGGTATAATGCGAAGAGCAGAGCGTCCACATGTTGCGTCTGTCAATTTTCTGAACCCTGAGCTCCATTCTATGTGGTTAGCAAACCCTAGCTCAATGGCTTTTTGACTCGGGTTCTTGTGTTTGTTTACAACATGTGTTCTTCACCAACGGCAGGCTGCTGCAAACCCCCAGCCTGCTGCTTGTGACATGGGGTTTAAATTATGGCCAAGTCTGTGAACAGTTTTTTTTTTTTTAAATGTCCACATTCATGCTAGCCAGGAGCCTAGCAGACCCTAGCTTCTCACAGAGGCCCCAAACAGAGACGCTCTTGTGCGGCCCCTGTGTGAGCGCGTCAGCTCTCATGGGAAAAAAATGTGAGAAATGTCTCCGACTCACAGTTAAGACTGTTTGCTGCAAAGGACATTATCAGAAATGTGCAAAGATCGTACCTTGTCACTGGCACAAGACCTTTGTACCTAAAGGTAGTGGTTAAGTTGGGTCTTTAAAAGGCAGTTCAGTTGCAGTAATAAGTATTATCTGTTAATCCTGATGTTCAGCTACTGCATATCATATTTTTAAAAGCTCAAAAGACCAGCCAAATGACACAACTCTTGCTGACCAAATGTGTTCGACAGGCATTCTGTCCTTTGGCTGATCTTTAGTCAATATTGTCTATAATATTCTGTGCGATGAGATGAGATGACAGTGTCAACAGGATTCTTTCTGGGGACATTTGATCTGTTTCCTTTTGGACCGATGTCGTCTTCACCTCATCAATGTCACACTGTTTTTAGGTTTCTGGTGTTGTGCTTTGGAATGGCGCTAATCGGAGACAGGGTAGTTTTATAGCTCTATTTCCCTGTGGTCTGCAAAAGTGATCAGCACCATCCCTCCCCACCAAATCCACAGCTCCAGAGCACACATAATTCACTATAATGGCTGCATTTTACCTAAATCCATTGTCCGAATAGCATATTTTGTTACCTGACTGCTTGGAGAGACCTGAAAAGAGCAGGCAAGGACTGAACGGAAGAGATGGAGGAAGGAGTTTGGGGTGAAAAATGAGAAGGATCAGCACAGCTGTATTTGCAGCTGAACGTTGCACCGCAGCAGTCTACGGACTTGGATTGGCTACATCTGGCATCATTACGACCGCATTTAGACCACGAAAAGCGGACATCCTTTTCAGATTGCTCTTTTAGCCAGTGTGTGAATCTAGCTCTCTTGTATCCATCAGAGCTGCTTGATAATTTCTGACCCTTCTCAGCCGTGCTGGTTATGTGATCCAGATGGAGATAGCAGACTTTTGCTAGCAATGCTAGATTTAACCATCGCAACCTTCTCGTGACATGTGGGACCTGGTTTTCATTGCCCTTCACCCCTGTAGGCAAGCGCAAGTGTGAAATGTGATACCTCCCAGACAAAGCTTTTTTGGCTGGAAAGCCCTAGACCTGGAAAGTCTGAGAAGATACAGAGACCGCTTGATGGACTGTGGTCCTGACCTGGAGAGAATGGGAACGAAGGAGATACATAGAGGCATTTGAAAGAGGAAGACGTGGAGGTGTTTTGGGAGAGTAGATTTTGGGAGTGCGCCATGGCTTTGGATCTGCACCCCTCCCCCCAGAGGAGCGGCGTTTCCTGCCTCAGCTCTCGGCTGAAATCAGATTCCCAACCTTGCTCGGGCCTTGTTTTTCTTGGCACGAGCCACGCACAGACACTCACAGAGAACTGCTGTCAGAGTCTTCATCTCTCATTTTCTCTTTCTCCCTTTCCTCTTTTTCATCTGCGTCCTCTCCTCACCCACCTCCGTTTTTCTCATTCGTTCGAAAGAAACAGCATCCCCAGTACTCTCTCACCAGGTTTTTTTTGGACGTAACCTGATCTGTCCTCACCCTGCACACATTTTAATAACATTTAAACATCTCCAGATGCAATTTGAAAATAAAGCGGCACAAACGTTTGCTGGAGGCTTTGCGGTTTCACGCTCTCATTTTTTTGAACATTGACTGTTGAGCCATGTGAGATCTTTCCTCGTTCTCTGCCGGCAGTTATCTTGATGCACTCCATTATTTAGATACAGGACCCAAAGGAAAACACAGCTCACTAACAAATATTCACCAAAACCTAAACACATTGTATTGTTTTCATTGTCCTATTTTACCTACCTCATTGTTAAGGTGATGTTGGATGTTACTTATGTAAGCATAGGAGAGTCTTAAGGTTATACCAAGGCAGTACTAGACCATTTGGCCCCTGCTTATATATATTTATTTTTAGATTAACATTATAGTTGCATTATAAAATATACTGTGCTTAAAATATAAAATATACAGCGCCAGTTTTATTTATTTATTTTTTAATATGCATTTTCTGTCTGCTGCCATGCTTGGGACTGTGAGAATTCTTATGCTGCCTTCAGCTAAACTGCATTGTCATGACATTGTTTTTCTATGGTTCCAGAGTGATTAGTCACATGGCCTTTTATGAATCAGATGATAGGCTCACAGTCATGTGGTTCCCATGAACACAGATGGCAGATCTGAGTAGATGCATCTAATTAGATCTTCGTCAACAAAGTTCATTGAGATGAATGGCAATTATTGCTTTATCCTGAATTTGTGCCAGTATATTCGGCATATCTGAATAATTTTTGCCAGTTTTGTGCATTTATGTATGCATTGCAGACTGCAGCTGGCATACAAACGGCTGCCTTTCAGCCTCTGGCTCCAAAAAATAACCTATGTGTTTGAAGGGCTATAAAAAGGGTTTCTGTCTATAACTCCTTGTCAATGGCTCTGAAACTAAGGGTGTCTTATTTATACTAATGCACAGTCCAGTCCTGCATGTGTGTGTGGGTTAATATTTCGTCACATCATCCATTTAACCACCTGACTGAGTGATTATACTATTATGGCTGTTTATAAATAGACAAAATAGACCCAAAACCTTGTTAAACTATTGGCAGACCACATTCCCAATCCCAAAGAATAGTCAGAATGCCAAATTTGGATGGACAGGAAACCAGAAACAGTCGCTGCATGTGCAGCTGTCCAGTTTGACTTTAACAGCGCTCGTTTTAAAATCCTAACGCGTACAGCGCAATTATTAACCGCTGCACTGGTTGAAACTGTTTCTGTTTTGTTGTGCATAACTGCTATAACTAGTATGCGTGGGGTAGTGGGTCTCAAGGGTTTGTGGGGGGTTTTAGGGAGTTATATGAGAAGGTACGACAGACGTAACAAAACAAAACATGCACACACAGCAAGCAGAGTGCGTGTCTCTGCAGCCCTGTCCAAATTGAAAGCCTCTGTCCCTGCATTCAGTACCAATTAAATGCTCCCCTTTGTGGCCGGGCCGAAACAGCTGCAATGACTCCACTGAGTCTGTTAAGACCAGGCTAGAGCCAGGCCCCCTCTGTGCTCCAAAACACACACACGCTCACACACAGAGAGAGCAAAAAGAGAGCAAACAGCAAAGGTTAGATAAGAGGCAAAAATCACATTCAAATGTTTACGCAAGAGGCAGCGTCGCTACCTCACTCACCTTTATCTCGTCTATATAATAACGTACAATTATAGAAGAGATAGTGGCGCACTGACAACAGGACGGTGCTGCAGGAAATGAGAAATGGCCAGTAAACAAACACTTCGGAGGGTGTGCTTTGATGTAAAACACGAACCTCATAAATGCTGGGAGACGTCTATTGTTTAAAATGACTTGGATTTCTGATGTAAAAAGATGTTATCAGTTGGTGGGCGTCTTGGCGTCTTGATTATACACTTTTTTTTTAATTTTTGTTGAAGCTTTCTTTACAATTTGACGAGTTCATATCTGGACATAATAACTGGATTTCTTCTCTTTTTGCAGAGGCGATGTTTGAAGTATAATTTGTCCAGTAGCGTCTCGTCCAGTGGAGATGATAATACTCCTTTCAAAAGTCTGAGATAGACTGATCCAGGCTAAATTTAAACCCGTGGACAGACATGGCGCGCCAGTGGTGCGTGTCTCCATTCCGCTCTCAGCTTGCTATGTGACTCTGTACGTTTCTATAGGCTTATGGTACACTGCTCCGTGTAATATTACAGCAAGTTAAAGGTTTTTTGGTGCATTTCAACACGGTTACGTAATTTGCTTAAAATCTGAGAAAAGAGGCAAAGACTTTTCACATTCCCAGACCTTTTCAGATAGTAACATGTGGGGGAAAGAGTCTGAAAAGAGAAATGTTGACATTCTAGTTTAAAAAAAAATTATATTATATTATATTATATTACAATTTCAAATAATATTTTTATAGTGGATATATGTTACTGTAGTTAAAGTTTTTTGAGATCAGTTTCTGTAAATTTATTTAAAACAATATGTGCAATTTTTTAAAAAAAGTGTAATTTTAAATAAAACAAGTATTACGGTTTATTCTATTATCCTATACTCTATTTACTAATTAAATTATTTAGTATATTATTGTATTTAAAGTGAAAATGATTTCAAATATTCAGCCAATATCCATCTAGCTATATTTTACTTTAAATACATTTAATTGGCTGGAAATTGCTGTGTATGAGTACATAGTTACATGTGTTTATATTAGTACAATTTTGCATGTCTTTGTCCATAGGTAGATCGATCTCTGTTCTCATGCGAGAAATAGTGTTGAAATGCAGTCACAGAGTTCATTCAGTTCAGTCATATTTTAACTAGAGAACATAAACTGCTCATCAGCTTTTCTGTCTGTCTTTGCCTCTGTCTCTATCTGTCTCTGTCTCTGTCTCTTCATTACGAGACCCCTAATCTGTCTTTGAAGATGACGACAGGGATTAAAACAGAACCCTGTGGTTATAACATCAGTCACTGGTGTGTGTGTAGATGGGGGTGAGTGGGACAGAAATCCAGACAGACAGAAGCTTTTTTACTTTTACAAGTGAGCTTGCTGCAATGTCACATTTATTAGGCACTATTTGTTCTCTGGTTTTATCTTTTTAGAAATAAAAGTGGCATATTAAAATACATACTGCCACTAACTATCCTATGTCTTCCATTGTTTGCATGCTTGGAAGTATCAGTTCTTTCTGGTGCAGCACACTTCACTTTTACTTTTAATAAGTCCTACGCATTCCCTTTCTACATTATTTGACTATCGTAGAAATATATTTTACTAACAAAGAAAAAAACTGTTTAAGAGAGCACTGATAACCTTAATGTCTATTAAACAAAAAGCTCAATAGTAATCTGCAGTCACCGCATTGACCCGAACACAGAGCGTCACAGTGCCTTTATCATCCTCATAGAGTTAGCTGTTAATGTGACATCTGCTGACATGCTCCATTACATGCGCAGTCACCTTCCTCTGTGTGAGTGTGTGCACTGGAATGCTAATAGCACATCTGCAAATTAATGTACGATTCTGCATTGTCTGGTGTTGAACTGTGTTGATTCCCAGAGCAAAGTTTTGTGTGGGAATTGCACCGTCTCCCGAGTCTTAATAGAGCAACATTAAAGTATCATATTTTCCGCAGTTCTTCAGGAGAAATAAAAATGCACACAGCTTAGACGTTTGTTGACATGCAGTAAGAGTATAGAGCTAGAAAAGAAATGTAGACACCATAGCTTAGGAGATCTCAAACTGCACTCAGATTCCTATAAATTATAAAAGACCAAATAATCTTCGAAACTGTAAAGGGCCTTTTACTCATGAAAAAAAATCTGAGTAACAGGATACTTGATTAATGCTTCTATTTGCTCTGTCATTTATTGCTGTATTAGAGTAATAATAGAGATCTTTACTGTGGGATGTTGCGTAGCATGTATATGTTATATATTACTGTGAGAGCAATAAGTATTTCACAAGATTTACATTTGACAAATAGAAAACCTAAAAACCTCTGTGTATGCGCATGCCTTTCAGAGTAGTTTCCCTCGGCCAGCTCTGGAAAGGCCAGTGTCCTTCATTAAACACAGTCAGTCATCCCCAAATAAGGCAAACACTGTGCCCTTCATACTCTTCCAGCCCCCTGCTGTACTGCCAACAAGCGTGCATTTAACACCAGCATAAAACCAGACCCTCCAAATACTGCAGCGCACTACTGCTTTACAGTCAAACTTCATCAAGAGAAAAGTACTGTTGTTAGTGACATTTGCCAAGGCAAGATTGGCTATTATTATTGCTAATATCTTCGAGAAACTCATCACTAAGAGGTAGCTGTGCTGCTGCTTTTGTTTGTTTTTTTTGTTGTTGTTTTTTTGCTTAGCAGATTTCAGCTCTGAGACAAAGCAAAAAAAACAAACAAAACAAAGGGAAAAATACACACATACCAAAAAAAAGTCCCATAAATGAATTAATAAAATAATGAATTGAGACTACAAGGTATTTTCAGCACCATGTATTAATTGCCGTCATCGGAATGGCTCTGCTGTTGCCCCTATGTATTAAATACAGTTTCCCTTTTTTGTGCCTAAACTAATGGTAATTACTTAAGTCCAGTTAAAAAAAGAAATAAAAAATGTGTGGATGTGTGGGGATTTCACATATCATTACATAAATTACATGTAGTTTTTCTCAATAAATAAATATAATCATAAAGCTATAATTAAAAAAATATATAAAAATGAATAATAAAATAATAATATATTGAGATATAATAAAAAATTTATGACAGAATGTATGAACTAAGGTTTTATTTATTTTTTTCTGTCAGAATGTACAGTAATCATAATGTTGTTTTATAAGATGTGTATTTATATTTATTTAAAATTTTATTTTAAACTTAATACATTCAACTATTCTTTTCTAATATTGAAGACAGGTGCTTTAGAGGGAGAAAGTGATGTCATGTGTGGGACCAACAGAATTGAAACCATTACAGTCTATCTGCCAATCAGAATAAGGCATTCAACAGCACTGTGATATAATATGCTGTAATGCTTTGTCATTTTTTTTTATTAATCTCTTTATTTTCTCTATCTTTCTGTTTTTCTCTCCTCAGGTAAGACTTGAAATCTGAATCCTCTCACCTATAAAGTGTGCAGTCCTCCATGTAAGTAGCTGCGGAGTTTCTGTTGTGCTTTATTCATCCTGCAGACGTGTAATATACCCTGGATAATGTTGTTTTGACAAACCCTTGGGCAGTTGTGTCTTTTGAAACATCGGGAGCTAAGCTTTCCCTCCCACCTCTCCGCTATCTTGTAATCCCGCTGTCAGGCAAACAAAGCCCCTTTGCGGACGTGAGTTGATACCATCTTTTCTCTCTGTTCCTCTGCTTTTTGCAAAAAGGAACCATTTAACCACTTGTAATCTTTCCCGACCACCAATGGCATAGCCATAATAGATCCTTAACCTGGGTTAAACATATTCGGCAGTTAAAAAGCAACTTCCCATGGTTTTTTTGGAATTGCCGTCAAAACGATACGGTGGAGGTAAACGTCAGGGGAATACTCGGGCTCAATGAAAACGATGTGTCAGGATTTGAGGGATAAAAGAAAGAGAGTGGGCCTTTTAGTCAGGGCTTTGAAGAGGGTAAGTGCGCTTCTCGCTTCTAGGGCCAAAAGGGAGAGAGTGAAAGCCGTAGTTGTGTGAGTCTGAGAGGCCAGTGAGCAACAGGTCATGAGGAGCATTATGTTGAGCACTTAACCTCAGACTCGGAGACCTTCGCCTCCGCACGCAGCTGCACGCGCGCTCACGGCCTGGCTAGCGTTATCTCATCCAGACTCTACCTGGGAAGACATGCTTGGCTGGGAAGCAAGACAGATAAGAAGCCTGCAGAACAGGGAGGACAAAAAAACACACCGTTCTGCTGTCTGGAGGTGGACAGGAGAAAGACGAGAAGGAGATGAGAGAAAGACTTGAAGATATTGGGTCATTTCTCTCATTGTTGCTAAGTAGTGCACATTTACTTTTTGGTTACCATGAAATGTTAACTTTTTCATGGAGATTTCCGTTATTTGATAGGTTTGTCTATTTGCTATTTTTCTAGTCTTTCTGAATCGCACAATGGAAATATAATGGGGTTTGAATGCTATTTCATGTTGATTTTAACCGTATAATCTAATTTTGCTTTGTTCAGTAGTGTTAAATAGTATTTGAGGAAAGTTAATTTTGCCCAGCAGGATGTGTTCCTGAATCAACAGTTTCTGGGACTAGATTCTTTATAACTACTCTTTAAACCAAATGATAGGTTGATAAGAATTGTTGTTGAAGCCCAAACCTCAGCCTTAACCCTAACCCCAACCATAAAACCTAACCCTAAAATCTGATTGAATAATGTTGTTCCAGGAAAAGCAAAGATGTCGATCCAGGAATATGTCCTACTTGGCAAAGTCACAGTAAGCTTCAGGAAAGTTCCACCTCTTTGTCTATTTTTCTGCTTAATTAGTTGATATGAAATTAGCTTGACTGATAGTGAAATCTGCCCATGTTTTTCTGTATTGTTTTACTGACAGAAGCCAGCCACTTCAGTGGAACTTCATATTTCAATCTTGGGCAGTTTTCCTGTTTATCAACGTCATAATGCCACAAAACTATTACTATATCGCGCCTCGCCCCAGATTTATTTTTCTTTCCAAACCTAAATGTGTCTAGTCCAGACCAAAAATGCTTAGCTAATTGCTGTTTTTTTTATTTCGGTTCCATCGTAGCAACATTTTTTTTTTTATTGGTGTAGAATTTAATGCAGTTTTCTCAAATAGCACATTTCACTCCACAATATTTACAGACATTTTAGATTATATTTGTTGAAATAAATGTTCTGAGAATAGTCATGGTCAGCCAGTTTGGCATAAACATCTTGTGCAGAAGAAAAAAACAAACGGTCGCCTCCCCTAATTGTGTTTATAAGGTTTGGTCTGGGCCGTGACACTGAGAATTCTGGGTAACAAAATGAAATGGCCGAGCAAAATAATGTAAGATAAGTAGTGGCAACTGAGTAGTAGTTTTTGGAGCTGTTCTTGTTTTCAGGGTGAGAGTGCATGAGTGACATGCATGTCAGGCAGCATGTGGACTTCCTGCTTGCACGGTTCTCTAGATGTGGCGTTGAACTTCCAGTGCTCTGGGTCGGGAGCTATGTCTGAAGCTATGCGTAGAATTATGATGGATTGGGTCGGGTTTATTAAGAGGAGAGCTCAAGAGTGAAAATAACAATTCATGGGGCGACTCTGCAAACTTCAGAGGAGTTTTAAAGCTCCAGGCAAACAGCAGAAGAACACGAAGAGTCAGCAGGGCGGAAGATGTGAGACAGCATTTGTATGTAGTGAGAAGAGATTGAATAAGAGGCCAAGTGGTGCACATTGTGAAGATAATTAACTCGCTCCATCTAGAGCCATCTGCTGCCATAGTGCCCTCACATGAACTTTCTTTTCCAGACTTTCTCTTTATCTTTTTACATAGTCAGTGTAGTGCAATAATGATACATATATTCATACATATATAGATTCATATAAATAGTTTCAGTCTTCTCTTAGAAGTAAGTATATGTGTCTCAGCTCAGGTAATATTTTTACTCTTTTACTGTAGCTGGCTTGGGCAGCTTTCATGGACAGTTTCTTCTCTGATTGACGTGAAACTTAAGTCAGCTGGTTTTCCTTACATGTTTTTCCACAGGGCCCTCAATCTAGCTCTGCTAAGACCAGCACTTCTGATTTCCAAGAAAAGTCCATAGCATTCATCCTGTTCTATTTCTGTACAAAGATGGTAATTTACAGTGGACAGGAGCGTGCAGACTGAAGATCGTAAATGCAAAGGGAAACACAGAAACCGAGCAAGGCGTCAGTGGAGTGGAACACCATTGGAGAGGCTCTCGATGTCTTTGGCTGGGCTCTAATAATCTTAGTTTATCTTTCTTCTGTCCAGTTGAAACTAATTCGTATTCAGCTTTTTTCATACAATGACTGTGTATAGTGACCAAAAATTGTCTACAACATTAAATGGTATCAGCTATGTGACCAAGTTCCGTGATTGCAGAGCAGCAGTATGTGCCATATTTGATTTGGGAGCTGCATACTGAGTTGCATAAACAATATGATTTGAGTGTTTTTCACTACTTTTTCCCCCATCAAATCAAACCATTGTATGGATTCAGAAGACTTAATAATAGTCATTTGGACTACTTTATGGTGATTATGATGAATTTGACAGCCCACGCACATCATCTTTGTTTCAGTTCCTTGTAGAGATGTATGTGAGTTTAGGTTGATGTTACTACGGTTGTTTAGTTAAGAAAATGACAAAAAGTAAAACTGTAGAGTTCAGCTAAGGGCAATTTAGACAAGCATGAAGGTGAATGAGATGATGCTTTTAGGTGGCAGATGTGAAGCTTGACCTCTTCTACAGACCAAGTGGTCGAGGCATATGGCTAATGCAGTGCTTTGTGCATTAATACAGCGCACATATGTCTGTGTGTGCAGGGAGTCCAACTCAAGTACGTTAACGCTTTGTTGGGAACGAAAACTTAGGACAGAATTTTCTTTAGAATCCCTGGTGGATTGTTTAGGGTTATTTAAGATGATGTGCTAGTGTTACAATTTACATTTCTAGTGATATACTTCTGGCTATGGGGTATGTTCTATTACGGTCTCTGTGGGGGTCTTTCCTCTGTTTTGTACTGTTATGACCTTCTGTGCCAGCTCTGGGTTTTTCCTTGGCTTTGTGATATTTCCCTTCTCTTTAGATTTATTTTTTTCTACTTTAGCCTTTCTTCTCTCTGAACTTTATAAAAGAAGTTGGATGTCGTCCAAGAAATAGTCTTCAATCAGAAATACCTGTATGAGCACATCAAAGATCTTGAGATGTTCTACAACTCGCCCATTCCGACGTTAATTCAATTAAAACCAAAGAGACAGGCAAACTGAGACGGCGAAATTAAGAGTTGCAGGGGGTGCAAAAGGATCTGCTAATCCCAGACGTGCCTTATCAGGCCTTGAGTCAGGTCTAGAGTCAGGCTCCAGCCCCCCTGGATCTCCTCCATCAGTGGGAATGCCTTCTATTCCACCCCACTGATCCGACTTCAAAGGCGGTATGGGGCCCGTGGTCCACCCCTGCTGTATACCACAGCTTTCATTAGAAAGCAGATTACTGCTAATCTGCTAGAGCACACCTGACGTTCACCCCGCACTGCCGGATGGGAAGCGGCTGTAGTTTGGGTGTAAAGGGGGATTACTGTGATTGCGGAGGTCGCGGCATTAACTGTGCACAAGACCTGATCAGAGATCAAGGTGCCTAGTGGTTAACTCATTAATTGGACACACGGGGAATTAGAGAAGTGAGAAGAAGGATAAGTAGCACAGTTAGATGTAGTACAGTTTTAAGGTATTGTTTTAACAGCTATATATTGAGCATTACACTGATAGAAGGATTACATCACTTGTGATTTCACATTGCAGTAGTTCTTTGCGGGAATGCATAATATAACAGGCATACTGATATTGGTAGATAAATGTGACTTTAGTATTTATTTTGTTTGTTAGTTTATTTATGTATTTATATTTGTTTGTTCAGAGCCTGTAAGATTTTTTTAACTGTGGCACACAGACCTTTATTCTTTACTATATATGTGAAAGTTTAAATTTTATGAAAGAAATTATGTGAATCTTCTTTTAAACAATAAAAATAAATAAATGAAAATAAAAAATATGTTTCTGCCGTATCTAACACTGGTAATGTGCTTCTAAATATTGTAACGATGGAGACGGAGATCCAAATGCAGCAAGTTTATTAAAAGGTCACAAAACTCACAGGTTAATCAGAGGCAGAGACAATAGAATAATCCAAATCCGTATCGGGGGAGTCAATCGATCGGCGGGCGGTATCCAAGGGAAACAGCAAGAGTGAGAGTCCGTGAACAGGCGGGGTCGAGAACGGTAAATCCAACAGGAGGAAACACAGGAGGAAACATGGAGGGCTAAACACTGGGAAAACACTGAAATGAACAGCAGCGAATTAACAGATACAAACGGGGGCTATTTATACACATGAAAACAAGGCTAGGGGGTGGAGGAAGGAATGAGTGAGTGGCCATGGCGACAGACAAGGTGGGTGGAGACAAGAGTTCATAATAAAATGAGCAGAGGGGCAAACAGTAAACATAGTCCGGGCTGGAGTGCCCTCTAGCGGCTACTGAGAGCAACTCCACTGCCACTCGTGACAAATATCAGTAATTATAATGAATTTTTCATTTTGTAAAACAAAAAAGCAAATTAGAAGTATATATTACTGTTGATTACGCCTTAGCATTTTTCAAGATAACAATTCAAAATCTAAATCCAGAAATCAAAATACTAAACTTTTCCGTGTGTACTAAACTAACTAAAGTGTGTAATTCATCACGTAAAGGTTGTATTTACCTCATGTGACCGAACATTTGGCCTTCATGACTAGAATCGTTACTGTCCACACGTTTCCTGTTTCATGTCTGTGGGGTAATTTAGATCTGCGCTCTTCTTTACCGCAGTAGGCACCTTGGGCATAATCTTGTGCTAAGACTTAACAGACTGATCTGGATCAGACATTGATCTTTGCCTCTTGTTCATTACACTCATATGTGATCCACACCAACCTTTGACCCATGTCAGCGAGTGGCGATATAATCACTCACAGCTGATGGACATGTATATAAGGTGACCGCTGCATGAGCTGAAGGTTTGTGATTATTACACTATCCAGTGTTAATCAATCATCGCAGCAAGTAAAAGGTGTTTCCCTTTGAGAAACATTTGGTTCACAAATACTGGACTTCACCCAGAATTTGTCTGACTGGATTTTTCCACAATGAAGTGAATACTTATAATGTTTCAATTGTGATTTTTGGATTTTATGTCTCTCTTCAGGTTTAGAGGGATGTGTGTTGTCAGATTACTGCATGCGCTGCCCATATTAACCTACATCACTGCAAGGAATGTCTAACATCAGAGCCTTTCTAGTTAGAGAAGTTATTATTCCAAGTTAAAATGTAACCTAGTCCAAAGCTAAACGTATAGGTAAACTTACGGGGAATTACAATGTAAAATATATGATGTATGCAGGGTTGTGTAGGCAAAAATATTAAAGTAGATATTTATGTTTTAGGAAGATAATGTGTTTTTTTTCCTATGCAAATGTCCAGATTTTGTAGTTTGGATGTGAGGTTGTTCCTGGAGGCTTCATGTTGTTGTTGTCACCTCCTTCCTTTAATGTCTATAAAATAGATTCGCCATTGAAATTTTAATGTTCAAATTGCTTATAGAAGTAATAGCACACCTCAAGCCGACTAATTTAAGCTATCATTTATGGGTAAATATTAAAGTCAGCATGAAATGGAAATTCACCCCATCTATTTTCTAAATCTTAATGGTTTTATTTTAAATGATTCATCCATGCATATAGTACTTTTTTTATTGACATCAGAATTTTAATCAAGTTGTCATACCTTCATAACAAGTTGTCATCTTCCAGCAAAACAAAACTTACTTGATGTATAATAAATATAAATAACTTAGTTCTGCTTAAACCTTGCCTCTTAAAATTGACTGCAGATTGGTTGACTCTGCCTCTATCCAGTCCTCTATTACATTTATTTGCAAATATGTAAGAAATGATCTGTTGCAACTTCCTGTACTTCATAATTTGAATACTTAAGCTTAGACGTATGTTTAGACCTCTAACTCTCTGAAGCATGAAGAATGGGAGTAGCAAGCACTGCTAATAAAATAGTCTCAAAGAGGTAGTGATGTCACTGTGTGTGGACTTAAAGTTAAAGAAAACATTGTTTTTTCCGAATGGTCTTCATAGCGCTTGGCTTCATCCTTGCGCCTCACACATGAGAGGTATTTTCAGAGTGTGTGGTACCGAATGTTCTTCCAAGAAAGAGAAGGTTAGCAAAGCTAAGTCATGTATAACTTAGCCTCCCTCCTCATATAAGCATGCAGTAACACTCAAGCAGCTCCGCAGTTGTCGCTGTGGATGCTGTTTTTTCTATGCCACAGATGGCCTGTCTTCGAGGTGGTGGGGATTACTGGTGTTTAGGCAGGCCAGTTTGGGAAAGAACTCTTTACTGTAGGCTGCTGGACTCTGTGCTGCCGCGGCCACATTTGGTTCCCTTTCCTGTCTCCGTGAGGCCAAGCCACACAACATACGGCAAGCAGAACACACTTACGCACAGACCCACACTTGTGCAGCGGCTGGGTTCTGATGCCACACAGACAGAAGAAAAACAGATATTAAGGCTTTATTTAGCCTGTTAAAGGAATGGTTTATAGCTCTCAAATTCTGTTTGTGCATATATAAACATGGTGCCTGAAACATCACTGGTTCTGATGTGCGGTGATTGATGTGTCTGAATGTTCTGAACAGAATAAAAAGGAGGAATGAGTGCTTGAGAGCACCCCTTTAGTGGACTTATTTACAAATTAATTACAAAGTAGACATCCCACTTCTTCAATAAAGGCATAGTTTCCACAAAATTGAAAACTCTCAACGACTTTTGTTTTATAGAACATACAACAAAAGCCTTTTTTGAGTAATATGAATCTTCAGTTTTGCATGAGCTGTCCCTAATATCTCATTTGACGTTGCTAAAGTTGATCATTCAGAAAAGCGCAGAGTGCTCTAATTGGCCAGCTATCCAGTGCGCTGTGATTGGCCAAATACTTCAAGCGACTGAATGAAGCCTTACGCCCTTACCATACCATATTCAGAAACACAGCATCTCCATGACATGGAGGCATCAGCGACAGTGAGAATAATAGCTGTGCCTTTTTTCATTGTTGTGTTGTTTTTGAATGATGCATTTTACACTTTAACAAACGTTGGGTTGTTTCAATCCATCTTTGGGAAAATATGGACTATCTCAACTTTTCTGTTAATAATTGTATATAAAAATGTAACCCTGTAGCTGGGTTAGTCCATATTTGACACATTTGAAACATTTTTTTGTTGTTGTTTTTTGCTTTAAGTGTTGGAATGCTTTAAGACTTTAATATTTGCAACTTTACGGATCTTAGATATGCACAGATGACTTTATGACCCCTTAAATGCCTTACAATGACTGTACAGGCCAAGTTTTTGAACATACAGTACTACAGTGTTGCTGACGACTGAATGTGGTTGGACGTGTGAA
The DNA here is from genome assembly GCA_032361065.1 of Enteromius trimaculatus. NCBI lineage: Eukaryota > Metazoa > Chordata > Actinopteri > Cypriniformes > Cyprinidae > Enteromius > Enteromius trimaculatus. The sequence goes on along the minus strand of JAUMHP010000048.1, from coordinate 14,974,744 downwards.
TGTTTTTATGTTGTGACGTCATACTGAGATGTTTAAGCAACTTAGCTTCAATAAAATGGTCTTTCTTCATTGGCTATAAGGCATTGAACTATACACCTTTGTGGGGACCGCATGTTTGCACAGTAGTTCAAACTCTTTCTAAAAGTTGACGGAAAAATTCCTGGTTTTAACTTTAAATTTGAGTTTGCATGCGTAGCCATGAAATAGATCAAACTAAAAGCAGACTGCTTTACATATGCTAAGCTCCATTGGAGACAGAGGTGTCTCTGTGCAGCATGATGGGAGAGAGATGTTTGTGTGGCATGGCTGGGTAACTGTACACATACACACAAACATTCCAGCTGCACTCCTGCTAGAGCCTCTGCACCCAGGTGCTTCCTGTCTTTAGTTGTAATAAGAAAAAATATAATAAGCCTGAAATGAAACGAGATATGCTGGAGACACTCTCATAGTCTCCCATATGTGTTTCCAGCCAGTTGTGAATTGATTACAAGAGGGAATGAGATTTAAGAGTCTCTCTCTCTCCATATGTTGGGTCAAATCGTTGACATCAGACTTGTCACTTGTTTATATGTCTGGTGTCATGGTCTTAAAATGCTTAAAGAATGCTTGTATCCTTGAAGAATCAGTCATTTTTCAAACAGTGGTGAAGCTTCAATCAAAACTGCTCATGCTTCATCCGTTTTTGGCTCTTTTATGTCAAAACACAAACACTGTTAGTTTAAGCATTATGGTGGCAAATATTACATTACCATGTGCATTTTCCAGCAAAGTGCACCCAACTCTACATTACACAACTGTTTCTGTCAGGGCGCGAGGATTTACGGGCTGTTAGGTGCCAGGTGTGCCGTTACTGTAAAATATTTATGTGCTCACTAAAATATGTGCTTTGGCGCTTAAGTTGGGCTGTTGTCTGTTGAAGCAGGTCTCTGTTGACCTGTTACAATGTCTTGTTTTTAAGAGACTGAGGGAATGTGATCTTGTTTGCCCTGCCTTTGGGACCAGCTGGATTCAACCACTGCAGTGGATGTGAATTAGACAGGAGGAGAGGAGATCCCTCTAGTGGACAAGTCAGTGCAAATTATTTTCCAGAAACATTCAGAGCATTCCTACTTGGCAGATTTTATTACATTTTGGGTATAGATATTTAACTGAATTGTGATTTAATATCAATATTTAATGTTGCATTCATAAAGAAATAATAAATATATTTAATATTTTTTCTTATTTTATTTAATGTTTAATTTTTATTTTATATTCAAGTTTTTACTTTTTGTAAACATTTACAAAAGGGAAATTAAAAAATATATATATTATTAATTATTTTAGTAAGGATTATAAAAAAGACATTTTAAAAGGACCTTAAATTTGTACATGCATGTGCTAATTTGTCATTCACTAACCCCACCCGCAATCCCTGCCGGACCTAGGACTCAAACCCTCAACCTTTGGGTTACAAGTCCACCTCCCTGTCCATTAGGCCACGACTGCTCCACAAAGTTTCTAGCATCCATCTACGATCCATCGACCTCTGGGTTATGGGTCCAGCACTCTTCCGCTGCACAACTCTGTCATGAATGCACAGTATTATGATGATCCTACCACTATTGTCATTTTATTATGGTACCACTATGTTAAACATTAAAGTGGCAGAAAGGTAATGGAAGCTATGTGCAATTACTCTAATTTACTCATGCATGAGCAATAGTTGTATAACTGAAAAAAACCCCAATTCAATTCACCGATGAACAAAGGTCGTCATCAGTACATACTTGAGGAAAAAACAAAGCAGAGCATTTTTTCGTTCAGCTGTCATTGTAGTGGCTTTACTCTGCGTGATTCACAGGCTTTTATCTCTGTAGTCTCTGTAGACTTTCTTTTCTGAGAGTCTTTGTGTTTAGTATAGGCTGTGTTTGAAGAGCTTGGATTGTAAGGCAGACTGTTGTGGTTTCTGACAGTGTTTGTTAAGTTGAAATGTACTGTTGTATGGCTAAAGGAATCTTAGGGTCAAGCTCAGAGCAGACACTGACATTTGTTCTGTATCCGACTCCAATCAACCAACAGACATCACATAATGCTTTTTTGGCTGCCTCAAGGGCTGTTTAACTTAACAAACAGTTAATAGAAAGTTCAGCCATGCTTTTGTGGAGAGGAGCCCATCTGTCTTTGTGTAAAGAGGTTTGAGAAGAATGCAAGAAGGGATAGAAAATGGTCTTACAATTGTTTCTCCAACATGAACACTTAAGAACAGATAAGTCAGTTAATGATTTATTCTTGATATGATTTTAAATGTAATTCAGCATAATTGACCACATACAGTAGGACTTTTTTATTCACAGTAGTGCAGATTTTGAATGTCAAAAGATAAACTAAAGATTATGTTGAATTTAGTATAAATAATTTAGTTTCTTTTGGACACTGTGAGTCATATTCAGTACCGACATGGTCAGACTAAGGGTTAATGGTCTTACATATTTTATTTTATTTTATTTTATTTTTTTGTTTTATTTTATATAGTTTAGTTTAGTTTTTTTATGGACGTATACCCCCAGTTTTAATGGTTAAACCTAGTCCTAGACTAAAAAGTAGGTCTAAGATTTTTCAGCTTAAATTTGCACTGACTGATTGTTTTGTCTCAAGATGCACACTAGTAAATATGAAACTGGGCCATAAATTTAAATGCATAAAAATAATTTTATTATTAATATTATTTATTTTAGTATGACTAAAAAAAAAAATGAAAATGCATCCCTGTTCATGTCTAGTGGTCTTGGTTTTTTTAAGACGTGCTGTTGCATTGTGAACTTTGAAACACTCTTACACATCATTTTTAGCACAATCCAAGCTTATTGCATCTGATTTTTAGGCTTTTTAGCTCTAAATGCTGTCGATGACACAGCAATTTGCCTTTGAGCTTGTGTTGCACCTGGTTGCCTCATAAAGACATTCTGCATTTGTAGACACACTCACAGATTCTTCTCGTTCTTGTCGAGAAAGGGACTGTAGCTTTTGGGAAAGTGGGCATTAATGGGAGGGAGATGTTTGGATATTTGGCGGCCTGACATCCCCTGAGGGCAGAGTTACATGCTGGATGATTCACACACACACTGTATGTCCAGATGGACTCAGAGGGGGTTCATGGGAATGAAATCTGAGAGAGATTCAGAGGGAGCGGAGTGGGTAGAGATGAGAAAAATCCTCCTACTGAGGGGAAAAAGCAGAACAGAAGAGCATAGAAAGAAAGGGTGTGAGACAGAAGATCACAGACTTTGAGACAGGTAAAGAAAGAACATTCAACTGAAGATAAAGAGAGAATCGCATGGGAGAGCAGGGAATAACAGAGACGTCCCGAGGAGTGTTGTGTGTGTTGTGAAGAGTTCTGGGAAGATTTATGAGATGCTGTTGAATGTAGCAAGCAAACAGTAGACCTCCTCCACCTGCTCTCTCTTTCTGTCGTTCCCTCTCTATCGGTTTTGCTCTGTCTGGGCTTTGCTCTCTTGTTGAAACTGTTTGCACAGATTCTCAGTTTGCTATAAACGCCCGGACACTGTCAACTTTCCACTCTGTTTTCACACACATACATTTTTTCCCCCCTTCTCTTGCCTTTTTTCACACTCTCTACATATTCACACCCTCGTTTCACTTTGGTTCGAAGAGGTTTGTCAAATATCTATTTTTGTTATTTTATTTTCCATTAATATTATTATTATTTAAATTTGTTTATTTTTTATTCTGTCATCATTTACTCACAAAGAAAGATATTTTGAAGACTGTTTTAGGTCATCATAGACTCCCATAGTATTTTTTTTTTTTTTGCTACTATGGAAGTCAATGGTGACCCAATGGTTACAAACTTTCTTCAAAATATTTTCCTTTGTGTTCGGGAGAACAAAGAAATTCATACAGATCTGGGACTACTCGAGGGTGAGTAAATTATGACAGAATTTACATTTTTGGGTGAACTATTACTTATTATTAAACTGTTAATTATTTATTATTAAAGCACCAAGAGCACAAGAGCATTATTAGCCATACTGCTAATAATAATAATAGGAATAATTTTTTTTTAATTAAAAAAAAAAAATTAGAAATACATTATATTATTACGTATAAAATGAAACATATCGATTGTTATTTATTAAAGATGATAAATGAAATGAGTGTACTTGAGGTGAATACCAATAACATGAAATTTTTTTCTCCCCAAAAATATAGAGCTGCTAATCACTTTTTGAACTGTATAGATGAAATATAAAAAACTCTAGTATCAAATCTGATATAATATTACTTTGCATTAAAAGTATATTATCAGCACACAACAAAAACATTTTTTATTTTGTTTATTTATATATTTTGGGATTTGTAGCCACTAGAGTCCATACATTCCCATTCCAGTATTCAGAGCAGTGGGTTTTTATTGACTCTGTCAAAACCTGTTACCCATAGGGGGAGCTAAAACTTCAAAAATCATTTCCCATATCACTGCTATCTCTAAAATCTAGTCTTATCACTTTAAGTGATATATTAATAATAGTTTAATTGAAATTAAATAATATTTTCATGTACTCTGCAATAGCTCCTGTGTGTATAGACATTTCATAGATAAGCGTTAATGCCATTACTGATCATTTTCAATATGTGAAGTCTTGTGATTCCAAGATTATAGTACAACTGTGGCATTTCATGTTAAGTCAGTTGTTGAGTTTTATGCAACCTTAAAACAACATTCTGAGATTATAGTGGAGAGAGATCAGTGCGTAATGTTTATGGAAATTTGTGCATTAAATCAGTTCACTGATTGGATTTGTGACATAACCTTAAGCTAATCTCTCTTGTTTAACTGCACTGAACCTCATGTTTGCTGACGCATTACTCAGTTCATGATGGCTGAAACTTTCATTCCACCTAGCCTGGTTCTACAGTGAAGTCTTTATGATAATCGCATTACAAAACAACAAAAGGCCCACTTCACTTTAGCTCTGTCTCTCAACGACTCTGAGGAAATATCTAAACTCTTACTTGCATAACAGTCACAGCAGCAATTACATTTTCTTTGGTTAGGTTAGAGGTGCATGTTCTTTATGTTCTGGTAATGAACAGTTGGATATGATGGAGCCAGTCTGTAGCTCTTTCAGGTTCTTTGACATTGTGCACTTTTGGATTGTTGATATGAATGTGTGTGTGTGTGTGTGTGTGTGTGTGTGTGTGGCTCCCTGCTCACCTGTTTGCCTCATTAGGGTGCTGGTGTTTGGTGAGCTGTGAAGAAACATCAAAGTGAAGTTGTGGGTAATGAATCTCCATCATCCTCAAGATATTGAAGATACTGAACATAATAGCTCTTTTCACTCCCCACTGAGAGAAAATAAGTAAAAAAACAAAGAAAGGAAGAGAGGAATTTGAATTAGTATAAGAGATCTTATACACTCAATATCCATCGTACTAATATTATTAGTAAGATGGAGCCCATATTTAATGAATCACCTAGTTTGGATCTAGTCTGCTTCTGACTAGTCTAATTTATGTATACTAAAATACAGAATATAGTAATATTCATGATAATAAGCAGTTAGTTAATTGTAAGAATCAGTCCCTCCATATACCAAAGTTTTGCGCTCTTTTTATTGTTTTATGTTTTTTTTAAATGGCTCTAGCTGATTCTTCCAGATTGTCTATGAGCTCCTTCTTCTGGTATTCTTGCTAATTAACCAGTTTAGATGAGCTAAAGACCATAAAGGATCAAATTGTACCTATTACTATTTTAAACTGGCTAGCCAGCTAAGCCAGTTCTGCTTGCACACTGTGTTTTTTTTCTGCACATTACATTCTGAGTTAAAGGATTGGTCTAGTGACAACTGTAATTCATAAATGCACCCTGGAGCTAAATATACATGTAGTAGCAAATTTGATTTGGGCAATTTAACATGAAATATGAATGATGCTTCATGTAATGCTGTTATACATCAATTATTGCATTTGCCTCGTTTTGTTCTGTGTGCTGCTTCTGTCTATGTGAGAGCTGTGAATCATCTTCCAAGTGTGTGCTTTTTTTTTTTCTTTTTTTTTTAAGGTGCCTGTTTTAGTAGGCCATGGTTGAAGACCCTTTCTCTCCGCCTCACCAACCCCTGAAGGCCCTGTGGGGTCCCGGTGTCGATATTTGAATGCCGGGTACAAAGTTAAAATTCATTGTTATGGTTTCTGCGAGAAAGATGCAGAACGGCCACTGTCACTCACCCGTTACGCTGACAATGAAGGGGGCTCCTCCTGCCCTCTTCCTTTTGTGTCCTTATTGAATTATGGCACTGGTTCTCTTTGTGTGTTCTGGCAATAGTAATTGAAAACATGTGAGAGAGAGGATACGCCTCACTGAATATGACTCCATTAGAAGAAGCCAAAGTCAGAGAGAAGCAGTGACTAATATTACAGAGAGATGCTGGGTTGCGTGAGTATAGGGTTCAGTCATTAACCTGATGGCTTATGGGTAAAAGTTTTGGATTTATTATTCAGCATTAATTTCCATAATTTTAGTTTTAGTCTGTTTTGTATTAGTTTGCAATGCCAACAGCAACATTGCAACCATATACTAAAAAAAGCATGGCAAAATCCAGTAATTTGTAGTTTAAAAATATACAGTATATATTATATACACACATATATACACAATGCACAAGTGTGCATATACAAGCATTTGACATAAACTGATCCCTTTGATGTAGACAGTATAAAAATGATATAGATCTAGTTATAATTAATTCCTTAACACAATGATTAGGAGATAGCAAGCAGACAGTAGGTTTTTTTTTTTCTTCCCTTAGGGATTGAACTATTTGTGTACATGTTGGAAATTGTGTAGCAAATATTGGCAGAGACATTGGTTGAGATGCTCATTTTTCTATTTTCAAAACACTCTCTTTCTTTTGTTCTCTCACTCTCCCTCTTTCTTTGTCAGGCAGCTAGCGATGGTTAAGACACTCTTCCGTTCCCCTGCTTAATGGAGTCTGATGCCCCTCTAACTGAGCCATAGTATTGTATGCCATAATGACAGCATTTGCGGAGTACTTCAGCACAAATGAAGTTTGAATTGGGTGAAAATTATAGGACCTGGGGTCTTTTTAAAAGCCTCAGACAACCATTTTCTCCCCCCTTTCTCAGTCCTGGAAAGAGGGGCTATGGAAAGACTAGGGTAAAATTATCTTCAAACAAACAGGCAGCTCGCTGTGGTTGTGTGGGGACAACAGCTCTTAGGGAATTAGAGCCACGCTAATAACCCTGGAGTAAGGGAACACTGCGGCGTTCGCTAATGGGGAAACCGCCTCTTTGTAGCTAGTGGTTCTCTCTTAAAGACATTTGAAAGAAACAACAAATACACTCAAAAGCTCCCAAATGACAGTCTTGATTAGCATTTGTCGCTTTTCTTCTGCTTTTGAAAATTGTCTTCAAAGCGCTTGTTGGTTTTTAAAACACACAATTTTGCCTCGTTAACACTGGTGTGGTAATAAGGCTGTTTAATCTGACAAAAATCTAGCTTGATCATACGCTTGAATCCTTCGATGCACTAATCAACCAGAACCTTTTTTTAGGCATGTTCTTAAAAAGTCAATATAAGATTGGATAACCTTTTGGAAAACGAGACGTTAAATATTGGCAATTGTTACAAATGAATTTTTCATGCAAGCTAAAATGATTAGGGACTGCAGTCGAAACCCCAAGACGACGGTGTTTCAATACAGAGAGGCAAATCCGAGGTGAAGATTTGATAAATTGCACTTTGATTGTTATCTGATTATGCTTTGACATGTTATCTAATTTAAAACGTCTCGCTAACCAGATTTGTATTGTCTAGAGTGGATCTGTCTGGAGACAAAAAAGCAGGAAGTGTGATGGCACAAAGTGAGCTGATCCAAATGTTGCTGTGTTTAAGAGCAGTTTTAACATTTTATATGAAATGATTGGAATGTTGTGTGCATTATTACCTTTCAGCGCAGAGAGACAAATGAAAATAAATGCAAATTCTTAGCATATTTCAAAGTTTCTGTAATGCAAATAAATAAGATCCTCTAATGCTAGTGTTCTTTTTTTCTCTGTTTTCATTTTCTTTATTATTTAAAAATCTTGCTAAAGTCTTAAACACACACACACATACACATAAAAAAGAGTGAAAATGTTAAGGGGGTCTTAATACTTTCCGTACCCACTGCATATTTATATGTAGCCATTTAATAAAATCATTTATCATCATAAGTTCTTTTTTTTTCTCATTAATGTACACACAGCACCCCATATTGACAGAAAAACACAGAATTGTTGACATTTTTGCAGATT
>JAUMHP010000048.1:14939121-14964486 GCA_032361065.1 Enteromius trimaculatus | reverse complement strand
TTTGGGGATCCTCTGCCATTCCTCCTTGCAGATCCTCTCCAGTTCTGTCAGGTTGGATGGTAAACGTTGGTGGACAAATTGAAATTTCAAAAAGTGATAAATTAAGGGGGTCTGAATACTTTCCATACCCACTGTGTGTGTGTGTGTGTGTGTATGTATATACAATGTTGTACCACCAAAACTTGGCTTAGCTGGAGCTGGAGGTACGTCAGATTTAATTTAATAATGGCCACATATTCAAATAAAAAAGAAAAAGGTTAAAGATATGTTATTTTCATGGTTCAGCACCACTCCATAGACACTCGCACAGCCCATATAGACAACATCTGGCATCTGGCATTTATTGTATTTTTTATTTTTTTTTAATTCTATAAATAAGTAATCAGAGTTGAAATGTACAGGGTGTGTCAGAGGTAATCCCAAAAGCCTGTAGTAGAGAATGCATCTCCTAGATATTCCCTGATCGGCTTGCAGTGCATAAATGCTTGGAAGACTAAACAGATTTTCTTTTCCCCCCAATGTAATCATCTCTGACTGGGCTTGTTCAGATGTTGACAAGGTTTTTGTGTCCCCTCAATGACCCCTGCTGTCCTGTTTGTGATATGTCAACCATTATCGATGGCTTACTTGTGTTTTTGAATATTTGTAAGTCACTTTGCATATGCTAAATGAGGAACAAGCACTCCTGATTGGCACACCAAGGTCTAAATTGTAAATCACCTCATTCAACATTACTAATTTAAGATCAGACGTTGTTGATTATGCCGTTTAATCAGATTAAGTGATTCTGAAACAGAGCAAAACTGATCGAGAAGCAGCTGTGCTTTTGTAAAATGCTTGATAAAACTGGCTCTCTGCACATTAAGAGCCACGGGCTGAATATGAAATATTTTAATATCCCGTCTAATAGCAGTGGTGACAAGCACTGGGAGTTAGCTCCGTAAAGGAATGTCATGGCATTTAGATAATGAACCGTAAATATTGTTTTATTAGGCTTGGGTTTGCGAGTGAGGAGGTTTTATTGTGGCAAAGGTTAGGCCCTGATTTTAATGCCCTTATTATAGTCGTTAATTCCGCTTTGTACTGGCGAGGGGCAGATGACTGCTTGCTGGAGCCCAGCCAGGGCCGAAGACATATTAGATGTGCCAGTCAGAGGCTGAGAATGAACTCACCTCAGTTAAGACCCACCTCTGTCATCACCTCTACCAATTTATTCACATCTAAATCTGTTTTTATCCTCTCAGCGTGGAGTCTGACAGCTTCTCACTATCAGTTGTTCATTTACTATGAGTCCTCGACCCCATTTTAGGACTTTTTCTGGCTTTGTCACCAGAAAAATCCTTCCAAATGGTTGGCGATGTCTAATAGTTTCAGGTGTATGCTTTTGTGGCCGTGTTGTGGGATTTTAGGATGGCCTCTGAAGATAGGATTGACGTTCTCTCTCTCTCTCTCTCTCGCGCTCTCTCGCTCTCTCGCTCATTGCAAAGTATCGGCATCAGCAAGGATCAGTTTTGCATTGCATGCCACTGTTTTTCAACTAACATTTTTATGAGTTTAAGGAGTTATGTTTATTGGTTACATGAATAGATGAAGGCTTTGATGGGTAGAATTATCCATTCTACTGAAGTTTTTTCTTTAATGAACGGCTGACTGTAGTGTCTCTCATTCCAAATGTTGCTTTCGTAGCTCAGTATTTTGCATGATTGAAACACAAGCTTGTGTCAGACTTGTGTCAGAAAAATGCTTTCTCATCTGGTGTCTGTCCATCACTGCAGTGTCCTCCTCTCCCCCTCACCGTGACTCTCTTGCTCTTTACCCTGCTTTAAAAGTGTGATGAGCACCTTTGAAACTCTCTCTCTTCCTTGCAGAGCTTAAACTGTCCGATAGAGAGAGTGATAGTGTGACATTTAGCCTAGCGGAACGTCAGAAATGCCAGGGCATGGCTCTATTAACTCCGAGCCACACCTGGACTGAACTCTGATCCCCAGCGCAAGGTGCAGGAGACACTGTACAGCTCATCATGTACAGCCCCTGAGAAAAAAAAACGGGTGTTTCAGACTGGTTATTAGCTATTAGACTTTAATAGATATAAATTACTTTTGAGTCCATGTATAAACATGTTGCAGCAACTATATGCCCCCAAAATCAGAGAGTGAACAGCTAGCCTACATATTGAATTTTGTTGCTAATATCTTAAAGTGCACCTATTATGGATTTTTGAAAATTACCTTTACCTAACATCCTGCAAAGTTTCAGATCAAAAAAGTGCACCATTTATAAAGTTATTGTCTCAAAAGAAAGAGTCGACTCTGAATCAGTGAAAAGTGTTGAGCCCAAAGCCGTTTCATGCTGATGCCAAAATGAATAATTTGCATATTGTCCGCCCACATTGTTGGTCCTTTTTTTTTTTCTTTTTTTTTTTACGTTGGTCTGAATGAAAATGCAAATTCATTCTTTGCCACTAGGTACTGCTTTTGGAGTGTTAAGAGCTCACAAACACTGCTTTAAGTGAAATCGACCAATCACTGGAGGGGTTTGGAATAATTAACCGTTGAATGACTCGTTTGGGAGTCGTTAAACGAATAAGGTAAAAGTAAATGCATATAATAAGAAATTAAAGTGACCTTGCATGCATGTCAACCTGTTGTCTGCTACTCTCAAAGCCAAAATATGAACTAATAGGAGCAGTTTACTATAACAGGGACTGTTTCCTGTTTGCTGAAATATTCGTGCCCATGTTATTGATTTTGTCACTTTCTGGTAGTTGAGGTTTGCATGTTGAAATCTGTGTGCAAGTGTATGCAATTGTTGCCCATGTATCTTGGCTTGATTTCATATTAGGTGTCATAAAAATAAATAAATATTAGAGAATGCAATATATATATATATATATATATATATAAATGAGGGCTGTATTATTATATATATAAATTCAGCCTGAAATTAATGCAAGTAGGGTTGGATTCAAAGTGTTTTTAACAAAGAATTCATGTGACAGAGATCTCCTCGGCCCCCTGTTGTGGCTGTTAAAACATCAACAGAGACAACTGGTAAACCAGTCCAATGGGGCCACAGCGAGACATCTGGAGGAGCAGGTGATGAATATGAATGTTTGCATCAGAGCTTAAACCCTGAGCAGGAGGACACTGCTCTCCCAGTGCCGTTGTTGTCTTAATTAAAGTGGGGATGATGTAGCCGCCACCCCCCTCCTGTCAGCTCACCTCCTCTCTGGCCCTTCCTCCACCTCCCATGTGGCTCGTGACACCCCAAGAAACATCATTATCTGTGACTTGGGCTGCTTCTTTTGTTTGGCTCAGGCAACAGTAGTCCTACTTTCACTAATGGCCATTTTTTATCTTTTTCTTTTGTCTTTTTCTTTACTTTTCTTTATGTTTCCAGGATTTTAAGATCAGTAGTCTGGAAAAAATAATTAGTTCCCCAGGAAAGGAGACGAGATGCACACAACGAATCATTACCGTGACAAATATGTTTACAAAATAATAAATATAAATTTGTAGTTGTCAGCATATTAGAATAATGATTAATAATGTGGTTTTACTGTCCTTAAAACTATTCAGTTCGGAATTTGTTGAAATGTGCATTTTAATGTAGCAAACTGAGAATTAAAAAAGTGAATTAAAATTACTAAATGTGTTAAGTATTAATGTAATGTACAATATTAAAATATTTTAACCTAAATATTTACTTTTTTAGTTACATTTTATTATTAACTATATAAAATATATGATATTTTTTTAAAATATGAAAGCTATATATATATATATATATATATATTTATTCATTTAGCAGAGCCTTTTGTCCAAAGTGACTTACAATTGAATAGAGACAACATGCAGTTCATAATAAAGCGCATAATGCTAAGTTTAAGATATCAAAGTTAAGATGATCAAAGATCAGAGTTAAGGAAAAGTGAAAGCAAATAATTTTTTATTAGGATAATTGAAGAGTATATTTAAAAAATTCATTCGTCAAAATCAAATAAAATATTATTACATTTATTGTCATTCTTATTATTGTCATTGTTATTTTGTTTGTGTGTGCATGTGTCTGTAAAGTTTAAATGTATGAGAGTCGTGCCTGTGTTGTAATCTTCTGGCTGGAGGTGAGATCATTCGAGAGTCTGTAAATCTCTTCGATCATTTCAGCCTTAAGCAGGTCAGAGGCTAATCCATACACACATACACTCTCCAATCAAGGCCAAATAATACAATACCTCCAGAGACTGAAGATAGAAACATGAAGATGATGAAAAGAATGAAAGATGTCCAAATTATGATACCATGTCTTCAAATAAACCATACCCCCATCATCTGCTCGGCATGATGCCTCCGGCAGTCCTGATTTCTTTAGGAGCTTTGATAACATCATTTCATCATCTCAAATGGGCTGTCAATCATTTCAAAAGCAGAGATGCCGGGAAGAGATTATGCTTACATAGAGGACATCAGGACTGTCCAGGAATGATGTGAACATTGAAAGGTCCTATATAGGCTGACTGGGAAACGGCAGGAAACTGGGACAGTTATATATCATATGGAAACATCTGGTCTGAGGAAATCCCTCCTCTGCCACCAGATTAAACGCAAACATGCTTACAAATACACTTCAGTTCTCATCATAGCCTTTCTCATAGAGGCTGGAAAGGATGGTCCATGCCAACTACCTTCCTGTGCTGCTCCCTGATGACACATACCCGGTCAATGAGATGATAGCTCATACAGGGCAGAGGCAGCTTAAACACAAGAGGCAGTCTGAAATAATATTTTCTCATCTGATAACCCTGAAAATACAACAAGACAAGCCATTCACCTTCCTCTGATATCTTTGGAGTGCAAAACTTGTTTATGAAAATACAGAGATGTGGACAGTCATTCAGCTGTCATGCTGCAAAGAAATAACACGCTATATTTTCAGATTTAAAATATACATTGGTATTATCTCCTTTTGCGTAGTTGACATGTAGGCTATGTTGTATCACCACTAGAGATGCATGATCTATTAGCCAATGGTATTGGAAATTTAAAGGGACAGTTCACCCAAAATGTATTCATTTATTACCCTTATGACTCCTTTAATATCCATTCAAGGACATTGTTAAAATAGTCCATGTGACATCAGAAGCTCAACTTTAATTTTATGAAGCTACAAGAATATTTTTTTGTGTGCAGAAAACTAAAATCACGACTTCGTTGAACAATTTGCGTCATAGCTCTTATAGGTTTGGAATGCCGTGAGGTTTAGTAATTAATGACAGAATACATTTTTTGAGGTGAACTATCCATGTAATTGTGTAAACCTTAGACTATAGATGACATAGACTATCCTGGTCATCTACAAATCATTGAAATTAAATAAAAACCTTAATTTAATAACACCATTAAATGAAATCTTGCTCAAATGATTATCCAATTTTTAATATTGGTGCATCTTTAATCTATATTTATTTGTAGGTATCGTTTTGTAATTTAAAATGTGTATGCAACAAAGAGCACACAGCAGCAGAATTCCAGACAGAATTGGCAATCTGATGTAAAATTTATTTAGAAATTTATAAAAAAGTTGCATTACAGTGGTTCAGTAAGAGCCCCTACTAGCAACCTGTTGTACAGCGATTTGCGAAATGCCCCATTAGTGTGTGAAATTATATCATAGTTCCCCTTGCGTGAATAAGAAACACTGCCCCAGCATGGTTTGACATCCTTCTAATTGGCACTTATGTTTGGTTGGCTGAGTGGCACCACAGTGGTGGACATGGCCGATGCCAGGTCTGCACTGCCCTATTGTCAGCTATGGTGCCGTAAAGGGCAACTCACGCATTAGCATGGAACCAAGAGCACAGTGCCGTTTTACATCAGTCACCACAGCCTGGTCCATGAGGCGAAAAATAAATGTTCAGTCTGTAGATTTATTTTCTTGGCTGTCGGCCCACTTATTAGCGGAGAAAAAAAGCCCCAAGGTCAGTGAAATAAAGACGAAACTGAGTGTTATTGTTTTTATAATTCTTTAATATTCAATTATCCTTAAGTATTAGGGAAGAGAAAAAAACCTCTTTTGTTGCATTTACAATGATTAGAATAGCTTGCTTGTTGCAAATTATTGCAATTTGCATAATTATCTGACCCCATTCAGCACTCACTGCTGTTGGCATAATGCGTTTGTGTTTACACCTCAGGTGTACGAGCAATGAATTCATCCTCAGCGAAACGAAATGCACCCAAGTCACTATGTAGACACAGCAGCACTGTAGGACAGCCCCCTGATGAATATGCAATGAGGTCGTGCTTAATATGCATAAGTGGGCGTGCATAAGTAGTAGAGGGTTGCCGGTGTAAGCAGACAGATTCATAGAGGGGGACTGGCACAGACCTTCATGCACGCACTCATACTGAATAATAGTTCATGCTGCAGAGCTTGTGTGAAGCTTTCAGAAGAAATAGAGTGAGAAAACTCCGAAGAAGGAGGAGGAAGAGAAAAGGTGTATGGTCTAGAGGGCAGCCACATGTGAAGGAGCAAAAGAGAGACAGACAGAGGGAGGGAGCGCACTGAGTTCCTGCTCTCCTCCAAGAGAAAGACTAGATGGTGTGATCTGTCCATGATGGGGTGCAGAGTTTGTACTCTACAGAAGCCTCAAGAGCAATACAAACTCCTGTATGAAGTATGCCAGGTAACTGATCTCTTCTGTGCAATAATTTATTTCAATCAGTCTATATATATATATATATATATATATATATATATAAGATTTGCAGTTATCTATACAAATTCTTAGTTGCTGTTGTGTAGAATTGCTGCTTGATCCATTGTAATGCAGTTGTGTATCGTATATATGGAAGTGATTTTAGACAGAATTCAGAGTAACGCTGTGGAATTGTCTCAAATACTCTGGTCTGTAGTCTTGAGGTCGGGATATCTTATGTTGAGTTTGACAGACAGTTTTTCAGAGTTGATGTGAAAATATCTCAGACCCTTTGCTTATTCAAACTTTTGCATTCTGAGGCTGATTGTAATTGTTTTTAGCTTACCATGGTTTTAGCATGGCTAGATATTTAGTTTGTTGTTAGCGTATTAGATGTACTACATTGGAAGTTTGGGAAAATCCTATTTTGATATTCAGAAATAATGCATTTGAAGTAATATATGCAACATTGTACTAACTGCGGTTAACGTACATTTTTGTAGCTTTGAAATGGTTTATGTATGCATTTTGTATTGATAATGGGTCTATTACATTTATTTATTTCTTTGGTTCTAGCCATCAGATATTTCTGAACTCCTGCCATGTCATGCAGCATGTACTATATGAGCCATGTCCTTGTGAGCAGCCTGTATCGTCAGCTCTTTTGTCAGACATCGTTGTCAGCTCTGATTTAATTTCCTGTGGGTTTTGTGATCCTGATGCTTACGGCTTTAGGATGTCTGACACAATATCGCTGAGAGGCTTTAGATGAAAGCCAGTATAGGGGGCCTCTAAGAACATGACCAGGGACATGCTTGTATGAATATTTATGCAAATGTGCATGTAAACACATTATCACAGATAACGACAGTTCTTAACATAAATTATCCATTGATTGTTTCAGTGTGAGGGCTTTTTGCTGATTTGAAATGCTTACACAAACTAAAACATGCTAATTTATTCAATTCCTGATAAAAGGAATCGCTATTTCATGACATGAATGCATCTGGAAAGAATGTACGACTACGTTGTTAGCACTTCCTCACTTCATGCTGTATGGTGTGTGGAGGGCGCTTTCAGTAAAACTAATGAGTGGCCACTTTGTCTGCTCCTTTCACTATATTCCATAGCGGCTGTTTCTCTGCATTAGCTGTTGATGACAGTGCAGTCGCTATTGTGAAACACTCCGCTTTGATCGTGCAGACTGTGTGAAAGCGGGACTAAAAGCTTTTTCTCCCTTCTATATACAGTATCTGTGTATTTGTGTGTGCACTACAACAGTAAATGGTCTCTGTTTGTTAACAACCCAACAGCCGATGTTGGGCTTCAAAGGAAGCATCAGCCTTTTTAAATCAGTCCCTGTTGGGAAAAAAATGGAATGAAACAACCAGAAAAGACACAAAGACATATTGGCCCATCATATGAGCTCTTTATCCAACCCTCTACTCAGTCCAACGGCATCTGTCATGCTGCTGTCAATTACGTTTGATTGGCAGGCTGTTAGTAAAGGGAACCTTGCTGGTTTCTCTAACTGCGCTCCTACGAAGTGATTTGGCTGACAAAGAAACTCATCCATGCTTAACATAAAGTGGCATTCATCACACCTCGCGTGATGTTCATTTGAGAGGCTTTGAAATTGCTGTTTTCTGTGCGGATTGCAGATGATGCAGATGTTTGTACCATTTTTGTGTGGGGTAATGCACAAAAAAAGAACACCATTCATCTGCGCTGAATGAGACAATGTGACATTGCCTAAATTAGACACGAGCAGTTGAGTATTTTTAATAAAATAAGTTTTAAACAGAGCAGTTTCAGAAGAGAAAAGACATCCCTGCTGCTTAGAATGCTTTTTTTCTTATGTTTAAATTTTCGATAACTGCTTAGCAAAACTTTATTTTTTTCAGTCTTTATGAAATATATATATATATATATATATATAGAGAGAGAGAGAGAGAGAGAGATATTAATGGATAGATATAATTTTATTTAAAATTTTAAAAAATAATAAAATGTTTATTATTTATGCTATTACTATTTATGTGCTAGTTATGCAAATGTTAGCAAAGTCTAAATTAAAAATTATTTTATACAACTATTTATCATTATTTTATTTTGAGATGCGTTTCATTTGGAAATTATACAAAAGTTTTTTTGTTTTTTTTAAACATGAAAAGGCCATGAAAATATTTATAGACAATATGTATATAACTTGTGCTTAATTCTAACAATTACTTCGGTTAAAAACGACTCTTTTAGAATGTGATTACCATTTCATTTTTATATGTAATTTTATTTTTATTTTTATTTTTTTAAACAACTGGAAAAAAATCAAGGCACAACAGAAATTATTCAGAAAGTGCAGCAACCACTACCAGAATTACATTAAATTGTATCATGCATATATTCTGTATGTTATTAGATAGTATTGTAAAATCATCAATCCTGATGTGAAAGTATATTGCTCATATATAGTGCAGATTTAGATGGCACAGACAGATAATGGAGTCTTTGTGATGTCTGATCGGTCCGGCTCACACAGACAGTAGGTGCCTGAAGAAGTATGCAGCAGAGGGGGTTGTTGTTTCGTGGGGTAATGTTCAGAGTGCTTTTGGCTGCAGTCGGGGTCACTCACAATTAAGGCCTGTGAGTGGCGGCAGGATGTCGCAGGGCTTTAATGAATAGAGTGAAAGACTCGTTTGAAGTGTGAAAGTGATCTGTTGACTCATCTTTTCCCAGGCGCCCGCTTACCCATGTGTCCAGCTGGACTACGCTGACCTCTTTAAGGCATGTGCGTAAACACACGCGTGCTGTAGGTTGCAATGTGGAATATGCAATGGATTGATGTTGGGATTTACAGCTGAAAATGATGCATTATTGGGAAGATCTGGAGGTCTGTCAGAATGCGTATGGTTTGTTGGATGGCATATACAGGGGATCAGGCTTCCGACTGGGCCTGTCCCTAGATAATACACACAGATCCTCTTCATTAGGGTGTCTGGCACTACTTCTGCCCCCTTTCTCTTTCTCTCTCTTTCTCTTCCTGTCCCCCTCTCTCTCTCTCTCTCTCTCTCTTTTAGAGCTCCCCAGAGGCTGACTGATACAGAGGGATACCTCCTCCTCACATGAACTCACCTAGAGAGATTCATGGGCACAAAGAAATGTTTTCACAGGCCCATGTGCTGCAGGACACAATGCTTATAACTCTAGAAGTAGAATATAAAAAATGAGTGCGTTTAATTATGCTATTCGACTTTCGTTATCAAAGGACCACCTTAATTGATATATATATTTTTTTACAGCCCATGTGAATATATGCGAATCAATTTGCAGCCCAACTTTTGAATTAAAATGCCATTTATTACTATAAAACTCAAAATAGAAAACTAATAGCTTCAGTGAGAATGTCAAAAAATAATTTGAGCATCACAGTGTCCACAAAAATGTTATGCAGGTTGAAGAAACATTCATTGTAAGTTCTTTAGTCACCAAATGAGAATATTAGTAATGTAGTAGTAGAATACTATTACTTTTGATCAATTAAAGGCACACTTGGTCAGCATTAAATGCAAAAAAAACATAAAAAATCTGACCAACTCTAATGGTTTGAATGGTAGTGATTAATTTAAATTTTTTTTAGTGCCAAGCATTCATCGTGAAAGAGCTGCTTTGCTTCCACTGTGCTTTTGAATTGCATTCTGGCAACATTTGCCAAAATCCTCTGTTAAAAAACAGCGGTTCAGCTGGCCTATTGATTTCAATGTAGCAGCCCCATTTAACAAAACTGCTCACAGGAAAAGAGAATTAGTCCCTGTAAAGCTACAGGTCGAGAGAAGGTCATCTTCCCCTTTAGTTAAGATAATTAGAATGGAAAGAGGACGCAGCGAGCATGCCTCGCCATCCCCGAGTAAACTTGATCTCTCTCTAACTGTGCTGAACTCTGTGCTTCAAAGCAGGAAAGGTATGCACCATGTGGAGTTCTAGTCTCTTTTGTCCCTGATGGGCCCATGTTGGCCGGCTGGTGGAAACTGTGTTTGACAGCTCCGTGGCTCCTAATCTCACTAGAAGTGGCCTGTAATGGCTATGGCGCCTGTCTGCACCTCATGTAAGACCTTCATTTTAATTAGAGTATCACAACAGTCAGGCTGTTGAAGCTTGGACCCAGATTAGGTTTGTGCTGGATGAGTGCTAGTGTAATGCATTTTTGCTTGTAGATTTACACACTTAGGCAGTTTTTCTTTAATATGTTAGTAGAAATGAAATGTCTCCCATTTGATCCAATTTTAATTATTAATTAAATAATACTGCATAACATTAATAAATTTATTCATATTTAAATAAATAGATAAATTGTCTCCTATACAGTATAGTAAAGCAGCATTCTGTAATGTTCTTGTGTTCAAAATGTACAAAATTGATATAATAAGTGAGTCACCTGAATCACTACCGTACACAAATTATAAGTGTTTATATTCTGAATATTTAGACTGGTTTGTACTGCTGAAGAGTAGCCCAGTGTCTCGTCATAAACAAACAGAGAAGTAGTTCCGGCTACAGTGTTTTTCCACAAGATGCACACAGTTCAGCCACTAGAGCTATATAGGTATATTATGAGTGTGGAAACAGTGAAATCTTTGCATATATATATATATATTTATATATATATATATAAATAATTTTTTTTTTTTTTTTTCTCAGTCTCGATCAACTAATACGATTTTTTTTACATTTACTGCAAAGATTGAACTGTTTCCACACTTACAATCCTTTTTGCTGTCTCCCTCGTCCCCTAATTAATCTTTACAGCCTTTGGAAGCAAAAAGCAAACGGTTTGCGCGTTACTGTTGGGAAATCAGCTGAGCGCTGTCTAGTTAGCTTAATCAGGGACAGGTCCTCCCCACAGCGCCTCCACAGCTGCTTCACGCCGTAGCAGGTGGCCAGCAGCCATTCGGGAGAGATCGCTACCCTCCAGTCGGCAACACTCTCCTCCGCTGCCACTGATGGGTAGACAAAGCACAGAACATGACAAAGCCATATACAAAGCGACAAGATACAGATGGAACGGGACAAATGGGCGGATGAAATACAGACATAACACGTCAATATTGATGTCATTGACAATGCTGTAGACGCAATATAGATTTTTCATAGCTAAATAAAGACATAGGCCCTAAATGTTTAAGCTGCTTACATTTCGACTGTACGTGTTAAGGTTTAGACAAAACATATTTAAGCATAGTGTCCGTTTGCAGCATACTGTAAATATCCATGCCCGTATAAAAATATCCATGTTTGTTTTCTCAGTAGAGAATATGAATAGATTGCATTTTGTCATTAGCCTCCATAAGTCTGGCGCAGATGTGACAGACAAACACAGGTGTGCCTGCACATTTTTATGGACCGCTTTATTTGCACAGATGCATAAGATTCTCCGCAATTAAAATGAAATAGGATCAGATTAAGTGTCCCAACTGTCTTTGTTTTTCACTCGTGATATATCGTCTGCCATTTGTTCTTTCTAATGATAGGGGTCAACTGTTCTTGCTGTCTGTTTCGTAACTGCGCACAAGGAAATAGTAAAAGCATAGCATGCCAGCTTTGATCCATTCTAACCAAAGAGATGGCTTGATTATGAATCATTTATATTAATAGACCCATTACTGAGAAGCTAAACCGTTATTAGCATTTCCATCAGAGACTTTTCCCACTCCAGAGACTTGTTACTCTTTAGAATGTGATAAGGCACAACTGAACAGCATAAAGTATCGAGTGTATGCATGTTGGGGGGTGAATGGTGACATGCTTCCCTGGTGTCCATGCTGAGTCATGAATAAAACATGCTAACAAAGAAGTTTGAACTCGGTAGGATGGAGCAGTTGGCTGATTCTGAATGCTGATGATGGGCCTGTTATATCTCATTTATATTCAGAATGAGCACTCTTATAGTGGTTAAATACCGCTTGCTGTGCAGCTCACTTTAAGAATACAGAGCTGTCGTGTCTTAAAGAACTGCTTTATACATTCATAGTTGCTAAAGGCTTTTTGTACATTGTCAGCATTTCCAGTGGTAGCTGTCTTCGCCCCGGTGGATTTATAAATGGTATGCTGTCGTTTGTCAAATATGTTTAGTATCTAATACATGTGACTGGAACAATGAGTGTGTTTGAGATACCCTTCTACCGTTCTGTGAGAGCTGTGCTTGTTTGGGCTTGGTTATAACTTCAAAAGCTGCTAGCAAGGAATGAAAAAGCATCTTTTTATGTGGTATAGTGTGGGAAACTGTACTTTCCTCAGACGGAAAGTGACGGACAACTCATTAATAGGAGGAAAGCAAGGCCACAGGAAGCTTGAAGGAAGTGATTTAGCCTCCCACTATTGATCCTCTGTGGATAACAGAAGGTCTCATGCTTAAACAGGATTAAAAGCAAGTAAACAGCGGCGTCTTTTAGCAGGCGTCCATGCTTATCAGAGGCATTAGTTTCCCTCTGTTTGCTGCTTAATCCACACTGAGACGGCATGCCGCAGCGTATAAAGGTTGCTGTGTTTCAAGTCAGCCAGAACTGTAAGGAGGTCTCCTGCTTCTGAATGAAATAACACATCGAAAGACCATATCCACCCCTGCCAAATTGCACCCAATATTTTCTTCAGGACTGTTATGTTTGGAAGAAAAGAGGAATTAAGTCTCTTGACGGGATTCACACATAGTGAGAATGTTCTTTGAGGGATTCTGGGAATAAAGCCTTAAGCTTAAACTTCATCTGTCAAGTTTGAAAGATGCTTGTATATCGTGCTTTTCTTCTTAAACTCATAATGCTTGGAGTATAAAAATATGTGCCTGACTAGAGAAGACAATATATAATGGGAAAGTCAGAGAAAGTCACACGCTTCTTATCTGCTGTTACATCTGATATTTCTATTGTTGCGTTGAGCCATTTTCAGTTCTGACTTTTTGTATTGATATTGACAAGTGGTGGGAAAAAGGTCCAGTCGATCTCGCATAAAGATTCACAGGCAGGTTTTACTTTGACTTCTGAAAGTTCTGCATCTGTAATGTTATCAAGATAGCACATGCTAACTTGTGATTGACGTTAACATCACATTAAGTACGTTAAAAATAGGTGGCAGCCCAAAAACCAAGACCCAGCTCTAGATTGAGAGCAAGGCGGTGCATTCATTTGTCACAGTTTCCACAAAAATGTTAAGCAGAACTGTTTTCCCCATTGATGATAATAAGAAATGTTTCTTTAACGACAAATGATTTCTGAAGGATTATGCAACACTGAAGACTGGAGTACAGGCTTATGAAAATTCAGCTTTGCCATAACATGCATAAATGACATTTTTGTTACAGTAGTTGTTTTAAATTAGAATAATTAAAAATGAATGCTACTGATAATTTTTGCATAGACTGGATTCCTATTAAAATTCCAGTATGTTACCCAACAGTGGTAAATGTGACCTTTAGTATGATGTTTCTATATTTGAACTGTTCTTTCATATTGTAAGAATATTGTTTCTGTCCATTGACTCAGTCAGTAGACGTCTAATGGAACAACATGTCAGCTGTGAATGGCCGTTCCAGCAGCTCTGTGTTAAACAGAGGGTGAAGAGGCTCAGTTTGCACCGCTCTGCTGTGTGTACTCCTTAGAGAGATGTGTCAGAGGTGAGCTGTGTGAATGGGGGTCCTGCGTCCCCCCCTTCTCCTCCTTGCTGGAGAGGCAGTGAGGCAGAACGTTTCCAGGGTTGAGGCTTTGTCTCGGGGTCATGGGCTACGAGGAGGAGAGGGATTCCTATGAACTTAAGTCCTACTGCGAACCAGACAGACACACAGAAAGGGATGATTGTGCTATTGACCTAGCTGACAGAAAAAGAGGGGAAATTCAAATCTACACAGGATTTTATCAAAGCAAGTAAAGGTTAAAAAGAAAAATGGTAGTGTCATATTATCATCACATAAATACCATGATATGTAAATATTGAAGGCTATAATACCCATAAATGAATGTACATTGGTTTTTCCTTTTTTTACAATTACTGTACATAAATTTGGCAAACATCCTCTAAAAGGCTTCCACAGTGTTCCTTTATTAGAGATGGTGAATCTTTGTTTCGGTTTGAAAGTTACAGAATTTGGATTCATATTGGATGTTCCAATTATCCCTCAGGCTGGGATTAGTTTTAATCCTCTTGGTTATTAGTTAACATATTCTGTCTTCAAAGCTGAAGTACTCTGATGCTGCGGGTTTGGAAATCCGAAAATGGGATCCAGCAGCTTGTGAATTAGACTCTTTATATGCATTTCTCACGAAATATATAGAATGCTCAGAGGACTTGAGTGGATACATTTCTAAAAGCTGCGTGAGAGCTTCGATTCTGTGATAAAACTGTGGAAATATAAAAATATGGTATACAACTCGAATAGCCAATCAATGCTGCTCAGAAAATGAATTGTTAAACTGTTATTTTTAGTATTTGTATGTAAAAAATATGTGTGCCTGCATTTGTATGTATTCACTTTGCGTGCACTAATAAGCCGTTTGTGTATTCTCAAGCATTGCATCACCCAGTTTCTTGTGTTTTTTCCATGAATTTCATCACAACCTTACTACAGTAAGCCTGTGTGTGTGCGAGCAGGTTTGCATAAGTGGATGTGAATGCCTCAAGCAAAGATCCTATCAAAGCTGTCTCTCGTCTAGAAATCAAAAAAGAACAAATGGGGAATGCTTTGTTTGTTGAGACGAGCACATGGGGAAAAGCTCTATAAGCCTTGAGATAAGAGAGACAGTTCATCCAAGGTCAAACACCCTGTTAGCAGACACCGTACAGAAACTGTCATGCTTTTGCATCCTAATGAAAGCGTGTTAGCTATTGGCTTTAGCTTGACATCACCCTAACCAAAACCTTGTTGTATTTCTTCTTTACAAATAATTTTACACACCAACATTAAAAATATTGTGCTTTTGGGGCATATATTTGTTTTCAGTTAAAGTGTTACAGTGCATTTATTTATTTAGTAGTAGTAGCATCATTGTTACTTCCATATTACTTTTTTTGTAAGGGTAGCAGCAATTCCAATTTTTTTAAACGTAATTTGAATATGATATAAATCTGTTTTAACATGTTTTATACATGCAGCTCGGATCCCATCTGGCCTTGGTTCTCTGCACTAAAAGATTGCTTTGAACCTCTTCTTTCTCATTTCGTTCAGCCCTCATCAACTGGGCACTGCTCTTGATTGGTGTGTCATGCTTCGTCCCTGAAGCTCAGATTCATTTCCACACACAGCGCCCACATCATCTTCCAGGGAGGCCCTCGTCTTCAAATTACTTAGCTAAATACATTTCCCTGGTTCAGTTTGTTATTGACCCTGATTAATTAGCAAAAGAGCACTTTCTAATTTATGTTGTTGTTTTTGCTGAGTCTAGCTTTGACCCCCTGAAGGCAGCGAGAGGCGCTACAGATGCTTTGTTTTGTTGTAATGGTTGTTTTTAATGCTTTGCTCCCTTGGTTTTCAATTTCAATGAGTTTGTCATCTTAGTGCAGCAGGAGTAGTTTTTGTTCTGCTCAGTTGTGTGCAAAACTCCTCATGCAATTAATGCTAATACAATTATTAATGTTAGCGTTATGTTTGTGTGTTTCAACAGGTCAATGGAAAGGACTTGTCAAAGGTGACTCATGACCAGGCTGTGGAGGCCTTCCGTACAGCGAAAGAGCCCATCATGGTCCAGGTGCTACGCCGGGCTCCCAGACCCAAACCTACTGGCCCAAGTGGGGAAGCACAGGTAGTAGACATCAGCACCCAGACGGAGATCACCTTCCAGCACATCATGGCCCTCAGCAAGCTGCCTACATCCTCCCCAACTGTGGATGTGCTTGAGCAGTACCTGCTACCAGATGGGTGAGTGACAGTTCCCTGGACCAATCACTCTGCATATCACAAATTTCAGTTATGATTGACACCTAACCAGTACTGGCATAGAAAGTAAAAGCACGTTCTAGAAATTACGTGCCATTGCACATAATTAAAAAAAATGCTCTACCTGACTATCTAAACTTAAATATACTTGTATAACTAACAATGTTTTGGCCCAAGGCAGAAAATTGAAATTAAGTTGCTTCCATTTATTGGGATTTGCATTTTCCCCTTGCGCAATATTTGTCTTCTGACATCTCACTTCATGTGTCCTCAGGCTTTGTCTGTCACATGTTACTGACAGGAACTTAGTAACTAAGAGGGAGGAATTTAATTATTTTGAGCTTTCTAATATCTAATTTCTGCAGATGCTTGTTTTTACCTTAAGTCTAATATTTTTTAAGAGTTATTAAATATATTTTGACTTGTGCTTTCCAATAAAACGTATGGGTCACACATGTTTTTCAAAAAGTGGGAATCATACAGATTTATAAAATTGATGTTTGCAGCTCTGAAATAGCTATTTTATTATATAATTTTAGATTGATTTAGATAGATCTGAAGATTTATTTAATACTACTGCTCTGTACTTCTACAACAAATAATAATTTGAATATAGTTAATTTCACATTTCATATCATATACTTTTAGTATACATTTTAGGGATAATTATAAGACTAAAATTGTCAGTTCAAGCGGGTAAGATTTCATAGAACATATTTATAACGTATGAATACATGGTTCATTAAAGTTAAGCACAGTCATTCTATAATGTTGTTCTTTATGCTATAATGTGTGGTTTTGTTTTTATGTATTTTAGACACACTCCTGCTCATGAATACTTCGACCCCAATGATTTCCTAGAGGGCATGCAGCATGAGATAGAAAGAGAAGAGCTGGAGTATGAGGTACAGTAATGCCACACATATCTCCTGTCATCTCTAAAACGTGAATTAAGACATGCTGACGCCAGGCCTGATGCAAACTGTCTCCGCTGATCTATTGGTGAATTGACCAACCACACCATCTATAACCTCAGACAGGCCCTGAAGCAGTCAGCTATACCGATATAAAGTAGCCTTTTTAGCCCTGCTCCCTTTAACAGATGCGAGACGGGGATATCATTATTTACTTTAGTCATTGACTTATATCTGAGAAAAGAGATAATTGGATAGGTTGGACTTAGACTAAGAACTGGCGTGATGGATCTAAGTGTACAATAAGCATAGACAGATTGCGCTGTAATGATAATGGTGGGCATTGAGTCATGAGGGGTCACCAACGAGTCCATAAAGAAATTAAGTTCATAGACTTATAGCAGCAGATGCTCTGCACGCAGCACTCTCAACGACCTTTCATTGGCCCCTGAGGGCCTCCAGGTGTCGCAGTGGGGGCCCTGCAGACAGAGATCGATGACCAGGATGGGGCCAATCTGAATGCCCAACAACTCCACCACCCCCCTGCCTTGTTTACCTTGATTAATGCTCTCCTTTTTGGACTTCAAGGACAAAGGAAAGAGTGTTTTAGATGCTGAGAGGTAGAAATGCACTAATATGCAGTGTTTTCTTAGCATAGTGTAGCGTTAGTGGACATGTCATAATTGTATTATGTAAGGGACTAACCAGCTCATCAAATACTTCCTCAATATAGTCATAAGCAAATTCGCACACAAAGAAAGGATCAAGGTCTAAGATATTTGTTATGGATAATTACTGTTTGGGTCGATCTCATGAAAACTGTCAAGCATGTTGCCATAATATTGTACCACAAGATCAAAGGAAAAAATAAGATGTTTTTTATTTATTCATGTAGTGTTTGATAGTGTATAATAAATGTTACTTGAGCATAAAAGAATGATTTCTGAAGTGAAACTGAAGACTTAAGATTGCTGAAAATTCAGATTTTCGAAAAATCTCAAATGGTAAACCTAAATAGAAAAGGTTATTTTACGTTGTAATTATTTTACAGTATTACTGTTCAAACAATTTAAACAGTATATGTAATATTAAGTATTTCCTTATCTGGATGGAGACAGTATTCATGAGATCTACCTGCTTACACTGACGAAGATGGGTTGGGAGATCATTTGTTGGTTGGTTAAGATTTTTTTTGCAGTAAGCTGTTTGATTGCCCAATAACAGCTTCGTTCATGGCTGCTATGATACCATCCCACTGAGAGCTGTGATCTCCATATGTATCTTGTAGATTACAGGTGTTGACACAAGACTGAATGAGACTCGTCTCGTGTACATGTTTGTGACAGGATGTAGTTCTGTCGCAGCACTCTAGAATCTGGGCAATTTATTCAAACATGTAGATCAAGACAGCAGATTGTGTACATCGTTATGATTAAGCTGCTGTGTTTGCACTGTTTAGCAAGTCGACTTACAAATGACTTATAGTCAGTGCTGCGCATTAAAATATCACACTCTTCTTTCAGGAAGTGGATTTATACAGAACTAATATCCAGGATAAACTGGGGTTAACCGTGTGCTACAGGACCGATGATGAAGATGAGACTGGGATCTATGTCAGCGAGGTGAGTTGTATTATGATATTGTTGTCCATGCTAATATCCGAGGTATGTTATTTAAAACCTTGTGGTTTGAGTTATAAATTACAAGCTGTTTAGATTCATTATGTTTATTGTTGGTTACCAATTTTCCTCATTGTGCAGATTGATCCGAACAGCATTGCTGCAAAAGACGGACGAATTCGAGAGGGAGATCGAATTATCCAGGTTTGCAGCATATCTTTGATCTTATTCTGTCTTATTCTGTCACATTTAGGCATTTTTCTAAACAAATCTCTAATTCACATCTAAGATCAATGGCATTGAGATTCAGAACCGTGAGGAAGCAGTGGCTCTTTTAACCAGTGAAGAACACCCAAATGTGTGCCTGCTACTGGCTCGACCAGAGATACAGGTGAGAGACGCAAGCCACAAACACACCGTTCATGCAGTTCACCGGCTTTGAAGGATAGCTTTTCTCATTTTTTTCTCTGGTTGTTTTAGCTGGATGAAGGCTGGATGGATGATGACAGAAACGACTACCTGGATGACCTCCACATGGATATGTTAGAGCAACAACACCATCAGGCTATGCAGTTCACAGCAAGCATGCTCCAGCAGGTACAGCAAATCCATCAGAAAGTCACTCTTGGAGTCGGTCAGGAGGCATATCAGTCAGTCATAACTCAACCTGTCATGGCTTGACATCCTAAACATCAATCATAATTGTGTGTCCGTCACTGAGCAGGAGGTAAAGCAGTCAAGCCAGGACTGTGGTTTATTAGAAAGCATGACTTCTTTAGCTCCCTTTTTGCACCTGGTATTATCATCCATTTCATGTGATCAGATTTGAAATGGATTGTGCAATGTACATGTGTAAACAGGGTCCAATGCTTCTTGGCATCTAATTGAACCAACAGGTGATCAGATCTCATTTGGCTGCTCTGAATTTGTAATATAAATGCTAATGTGTTCAGATTCGTCCTATATGGTATTGAATAATTGGTTACTTATTCATTTTGCCAAAGCTAGAAACTTTGCCATCTAGTTTTCAAAAACATCCTCTATGGACTTACCTACATGAAGCCAGAGCCTTCCCTATACAATCTTTTTCCCTTGTTCTAAACAAAATTACGTAACACAAGCGGGAGGCGCTGTTGCCATGGTAGATATTAGGTTTCCCTGGTAACGCTGTATGCAAAGCAGCACTCCGTTCACGAACAATGATCTATCAGACATTACATGCAAGATGAAATGAAAATGACATCCAAAATTTCATGAAGACAGCCAGTTTCCTTCAGAAATACAGTGATATAAAAACACCCGCACGGGTTTGGATTTTGAAATGCGCAATGGTCATTTATTTAATGAAGTCAAAGCCTTGTTAAATCTATTTGTAGCAACCAATCTAAACAGACTTGGCCAACTGACCAATCAGAGCAGAGCTGGCTTATGGAAGGGAGGGGTTTACAGACCTTAAGATCCGAATTGATTCAAACGAACCGTATCAGAATCATTGCTAAATGATTCTATTATTAAATGCATATTCTGAGAAAATTACAGCGTTTTCTGACCTTAGATGCATTTAAACCTGAACACAAGCATCTAGTTTGCCGTTTTGTCGTTTGCCGTAGCGCTGTCTGACTAGGGCCGAAACATGGGGTGATGAACCTGAGGTTTCAGGCTCCCAAAATGCTGTATCCCTCTAGACGAAATGCTGATGCAACTTTAGGGAAGCCTGTACAAACATCTACCCCCACTCCCTTAAACTACTCTTAAACCTTGTGAGTGGTTTGCGGCCTAAACTAGTTACCACATAAACTCGGCATTGTATATTAACAATATTGTTGACTCCTTGAATGACTCCTTGACTCCTGTTGCTCCTCTTTAATAAGTCAGATATGATATTGTTTGATGTTCCCTAACTTTTTTTTTTGTTTTTTTTTTTTTTAGAAGAAGCAGCATGAGGAGGATGGAGGTACAACAGACACTGCTACACTGCTCTCCCACCACCATGAGAAGGACAGTGGAGTGGGTCGCACCGACGACAGCACTCGTAACGATGAGAGCTCTGAGCAGGAGAATCTTGCCGATGATCAGACCAGCGCCTCCACCACATTAGGCAGCCGGCGCAGGCTCGCCTACAGTCAGGACACCCTAGGCAGTGGTGACCTTCCCTTCAGCAGCGAGTCCTTCATTTCTGCAGACTATGCAGACGCAGATTTCTTGGGTGACTTTCCTGCCGACGAATGCGAGCGGTTTCGTGAGCTTTTGGAGCTTAAATGCCAGATTCAGAGCGGGGGAAGCAGTGGAACCCCAGAGCAGAGCATGTTCTGGCCAAGTGGGGTCATAGGTGGCGGACAGGGCAGTGCTGGTGAAGAGGGCGTTGACAAAGAGCTGGAGCTTCTGAATGAGGAGCTTCGCAGCATTGAGCTGGAGTGCCTGAGCATAGTTCGAGCGCATCGCATGCAGCAGCTGCGTGAGCAGTGCCGCGAACAGTCCTGGATGCTCCACAACAGTGGCTTCCGCAACTACAACACAAGTGTGGATGCAAGACGCCACGAGCTAGCGGACATCAGCGAACTCCCAGAAAAGTCAGACAAGGACAGCTCCAGCGCATATAACACAGGCGAAAGTTGTCGTAGCACGCCGCTCACCCTAGAGCTCTCTCCAGACAACTCCTTGAGACGTGGAAATGACAACCAGGTGGAAGCAGGGGCAAGTAGTGGTACCTCAGGTCCCAGCAGAATTCTGAAACCTCTGCTGTCGCCTGTCCAAGAGGCCTGCAGCCCTAACAAAGTTCGTCCGACCTTGTCAAAAGAGTCAGAGGCTGGAACCCAACCTGAAATCCGAGAACGCAAATCTGGTCGCCATGCCCAGCCCCAGTCACCCTACAAACATGCCCACATCCCGGCCCATGCCCAGCACTACCAGAGCTACATGCAACTGATCCAGCAAAAGTCGGTGGAGTACGCCCAAAGCCAAATGAGCCTAGTAAGCATGTGCCGGGATCCCGTCGCTTCTGCCGACTTGGGACCCAAAATGGAATGGAAAGTGAAGATCCGCAGCGACGGTACACGCTACATTACCAAGCGGCCTGTCCGAGACAAACTCCTGAAAGAGCGAGCCCTACGGATTCGAGAGGAGCGCAGCGGGATGACTACAGACGACGATGCAATCAGCGAGATGAAAATGGGACGCTACTGGAGCAAAGAGGAGCGCAAGCAACACGCCGTCCGAGCCAAAGAGCAGCGTCAACGCAGGGAATTTATGAAGCAGAGCCGTATGGACTGTCTGAAAGAGCAAGTGGGCAGTGCTGAAGACAAGAAGGAGGTCAATATCATTGAACTGAGTAACAAAAAGATGATGAAGAAGCGGAACAAGAAAATCTTTGACAACTGGATGACTATCCAGGAACTGTTGACCCATGGTACAAAGTCCCCCGATGGGACACGAGTGTACAACTCCCTACTGTCAGTGACCACGGTGTAGGCTCTGTAATGCTCTGTATATAGGACACTACCGATTGGGGTAGACAATCCTGCCTCGTTCAATGCGGCAACATTTGTAAATAGGAAAAATGAATGCCTTGTCTGAAGGACTTTTGCCATTTGCCAAGAGAAGGTACAATGAGAGTCTCAAAGATTGAATAGAAAGGATTTATACAAGTGATGAAAAGGTGTTTTCTTATTTGCTCTGTTCTTTTCTGTGTTGCCCTTGGGGTTTTGAGTATTCTACCAAGTAACTGATTCATGACCATTTGGCTTCTTTGAAAGGTTTTGGAATACAATACAAAGACCACCAGGCATTACAAACCATCAACATTTTTATTTTCTTTCAAGTAACTAAAAGTCAGCAGTATTGTATATTTTTTTATGCATACATGTTGCTTAAAATAACAGATATTTAGCTTAATGGTCATCACATATACATTTCAGACAGGGTTTTACAACAAAAATAACTTTGCTTTACAGACTTTAAAGAAAAGGTGCTGTTTTTCCTTAAGTTCATATTTCACACAGCTACTGTTACGTTAGACATGCATCAAAGTGCAGCCATTTATTGAAATCTAAATCTGTTTGTATTATTGTTGATATTAATGTCTGTTGTAGACAAAAGCCTTTTGTATAGGTGTCCTTTGTATTACAGCAAGTTAATACAGTTTAACAAATCATTAGCTAGAAACGCAATTTGATGTCTTGTAAAATGAGAGAAATAATAAATTATTGTTTTATATTTGATGAGCTTTCAAAATATTGTGGTGAGCTTTTTTTTTATTTTCAGTACGTTTTTACTAACAAGAAGTTTCCGTTTGCAGCAGCAGTAGGTTGGGAATTTCTTCAAACCAATTTAAAAGCACAAAGCGTTCCGCAGATATGTCTATCTGTTCATGTCAAAGTCTGTCAGGGGGTTGTGGGTGGATAGTGTCCACACTTCAGTGACCACTCGACCTCAGGGCCACTGACCCAGCCAGGCCCCTGTTTCTGCTTATCTGTCCCCAGCTGTGTGTAGCTCTGAAACATAGAGCTCAGGTCAGTGAACAGACCTTTATCTCATTACAATCACACTGAAAGGTCTGCAATGCCACAGCTGCAATAAGCGGTGCAGCCAGCTGCATGCAGAAAAGACTTCTGGTTCCCAGCACACAATATTACTCCGGCAAACTGCTTTTCTTTGCATTTGATAACAAAACATCAAATCAAGCGTGAGCAGTTGATGCTAGAACTCGTTTCTTAGTCCTTCCGAAGTTTGTTTTAACCAACAGGTGTCATTATTAGTGGATGAATGAGTGCTCATATGCAGTTCAGCAACATGTTCTACAATGTTAAACAACCAGATAAAAAAAACAAATATTCTTTCCTCCCCTCATTTAAGTAGCAAATCTATGTTTTTGTTGTAAACTTTAGGTCGTGTCATGCCACTTGGTTTTATATTTTGTTTTCTAATGACCATCATACATTTTTAAACATGGCTTAAGGGTCCAAATTATATTGGGGTTTATAATATATATATATATATATATAGATATCACTGTATACCCTAAATATATTAGTCAGTACAAATGCAACTATTTCATGAAGATCTGATCCATACCCTGACACCCCAAAAAAGAAACAACCACAGTTAGAAGGTATATTGTACTAAATTTGTACTAAATTAAGTTTTCTTAAAAAAAAGAAAAAGAAAGAAAGAAAGAAAAGAAAAAAAGCGATACCATTGTGTAGCTTTGTGCAAACGTTAAGGGAATAATTATGTTAATAAGGGAGGAGAGGTAACATGCTGTCACCCTCCTCCTCTCTGTCTGCTTGCATGTAATTGATTGCTTTCCTGCTTGCCTGAAGGAGGACTGTTTGTGTGATTTATGTCCACTGAGATCTCTCACACACACTCTTTTAATAGGAGATAACAGCGTTCCATGGAAAGGCAAACAAAAAGAAGCAACAGCAATCAATTCTGAGTTGTTCCCTTACCGGGCCAGGAAGAGAGGCGAAGTGAAGATAGCTTTGATCACGCTCTCCGGTTTATTTTTATATTGGTAATGAATGAAGGTGGGCAGCGTGTGATACGGCCGGCAGTCCTCCGGTGTTAGTTTTGGAGCTCCTTTCATTTGTCTAAATGCCACAGCGTAAGAAAAGGAGATCGAAGCTCTAGAGTAAATCGGCCGTTGACCGATAAGACCACTGTTTGCGTCCTTGGCTCTTGTTCAGCTTTGTGAGAGGAAATGGGCTGACAGGGGATGGTTTTATTGTTTAGAATGAGAATGAACTCCAGTGGAGAAAAGTGAGCATTGTGTTCGGTTGTTTTGTAAAAAAAAAAATTACCCCATTGTACCATTTTTCTGATAGATCTTGTCAATTGATTCAGCATTTTCTTAAAACGTAACCGCTTAACTAGTAAAATCCCAGCTAACAAAATTACGTAACTGCAACGTAATCTGGTGACCAAAGTTTCGTCGTAGCGACGTTACTAGTTACGTTGTGGCAACCGGAAAAGTGAAAGGTGCCTATACGTCGCCACGACGTAACTTTGTTACGTTGCCAGTTCGTAAGGGCGACGTCGTGGCAACGTCATGGATCAATAGTTTTGCGCTGATCAGTTGGTGCTATTTTCTTTTTATTTCCTTCATTTTCTATGGGCGGACATGCAGTTTAATTTAATTTATGTCCTCATATGCCCAAACTAACATAAAGGCTGTTTCAACAGCTGTGAATGATGAATACAGACTCAAAATGAATTCAGTTCATT
>JAUMHP010000048.1:14916342-14938704 GCA_032361065.1 Enteromius trimaculatus | reverse complement strand
TATTTTTCAACCATGACGGGACGTGACGGAGGGACGTGTTTTCAACGGTAATCGGACGTCCAAATGTTTGCTGGGTAATAAAGTAACTTTTTAAATCAAGTTTTACGTTCTTTAGATCGTTTCCAGCGCGAGAGAGCGCACCTTGAATGTGACTTTTATCGGGGGACCCCACCAAAAAAGGTACCACCGGAACGCGAATCTCCGTTCAGAAGCAACCGGCCACGTTTTTAGTAATTTGGCGGGTTTTGCTGTGAAAACCTTGCAAACCCGTTGGATCTTATCACTTCGTCGTAGTTTAAAGCCACCACTTAGTACGGTAAGCTATGTACAAGTAACGTAACAACTTGGCGCGTAAATATGTGACGTGTAATGTTCGTCATGAGTTTGTAACTTCACAACGCCTTCAAACATAGGTCCTGTCAGAAAACCCTTCGTTTTAATGTTATATGTACCAAAAGAAAAGCTCTGTATAATTGGTAATTTTCCCATTACAATTAATATTTTGTTCACGTTTCAAACCCTGTAGGGATTCTTGTTTCTCTTCTCCAAGTTTCAAAAAGGTCACCGTACAAGATGAAAATGGGAAAACTTACTGAATGTTAATTAACTTAAGCCTGCTCATTTTTTTTTTTATTTGCTATAGGCAACTGCACTTATGTCATGTTTGGTTTCTTGAGGTGTGCTGTTAATTATTTGACATTTGAAAGCTTAAAATACTTTGTGTGCAAATACCATACAACATCATTCATAACACTGCTTCGGTTCAAGCAGTAAGCTTGAGTATTAAAAATCACAGATTGGATTCATGTGTGTTGTATGATTGCTGTCTCTTCCTTCAACCATCTGCATATAAAGACCTGTTATTAAGTCGTGTGTACAAATAAAATTTTAGTGTTGCAAACAGCATAATCTGAATTCAATCTCCCAACAAGTTGCTATAAATATAGTGTGGTTCAGATTTTGATTTTACATTTTGCTATTATAATATGGGAAACCAGGTTGCAGTCCTTCGTTCAAAATATTAATTTAATCAACAGCACAGTGGACCAGGCACGGGGTTGTTCTTACCATTTACTGTATGAAATATGTCAATATATAAACCAGAATGTAAAACATGCATGCTTATAAATACAAGCTGCAATACTGACTGTATACATTTCTCACAGGTGAAATGGCATCAGACATAACAATGACCGATAGCAGGAAAATTCACTTCTATCTGATCATCCACCATAAAAGACACCCACAGACCCTCCAACATGAAGACGTCAGGAAGAACATGAAGTATGCACCCAATTCAATTAAACCTCCTCTGCTGGGCTGTCCGCTTTCCAGACCCATGAATTCTAAATAGTGACATCTCATTATTTTCAAGATGGTGTAGTTTATAAAAAAAAGCCCACTGTCTAACACTTCAATCAGCTGAAAAGTAGGACAGAGTTTATGTGCAATTTTTTTGAATGCTCCCAACTGTATTGCTTATATCTCTGTGGTGCATAGGCATGTAAGACTCGCAATTTCACAGTCTCAATTCAAAGGAACGTAGAATAATAGCAGGTCACACGTTTAGATTTCTCTTTGAAATTTTTGATGTGTGCACCCATTCTTCCATAGTTTTAATAGATTTCTAAACCAGATTTCTGTTTAGGTGTGCAAGGTGAGGGAAAACAAAAATGTTTGATCAAAACTGAAGAATAACCAAGCACTGAATAAAAGCATTTTCGGTTACACTTTATTCCGATAGTCCATTTATCTAGGATGAATATTTTGGCAGACTTTACAATAGATGATAGAGTTGATGGTAATTGATCCATTTTGATTCTTGTTATGAGGAAACATGCCCACCGTCTATTCTTTCCGTTTGTGTGAGACAAGTCCTTTAGGGAGTTCACTCAGCAATGATGCATTGCATTAATTCAGTAATGTTTCAGCAGCCTGCTTGTCAACTTTCTTCCACTTACACAAAATGAATGGTAGTGTTCAAGCATCACACTTCATATTTTTGCCTGGTTGATGGTTTTGTAGCAATATATTATCTCAAATGCTGTTGTGACAATCACATCAGTCCTAAATCAGTCTCACATCAGTCTTTATTGATCTCTGCGGTGCAATTCAGGAAATTATACAAGTCAGAAAATATGCAATTCATGCATTTGTTTTGTGAGCACACACATGCTAAAGAATGGTCTTGACCCTGTGCATGACCGCAAGTTAAATTTACCCCCACTACTCATCTGACCCCTGATCTTAGCACAGACTTGTTAGGTTCAAAGGTCTGTTAAGCCATGTTGTTTATGGCTTAGTATAGCAGTAACTCAAAGTAAGCTTTTCTCTTTAGCTTCAAAAGGGCTCTATTCCCATCATTTAAATTCACTTTGTGTCTTACTAAAATAGGCATACTTTTCTAAAAAAAATGTCATGCTGTTTACTTTTTCCACATCTGTAGGTCAGTGTCAAAATATTGGAAGTGAGTGCAGTGGTGAAAACAAGTGCTGTGCAATGTAAACGTTACACTGAACCACATGATGTTTCAGTCATGCTGGTTGCCTTAGGCACTGTTGTGTCGGAACTGTCATTGAGGTGAGAGTCGCTCTGCTCTCCTCTGGCAGCAACAACTGTACAGCATCGTTCCATTATGTGTTCCCCGAGCACCTCGAGGCATCCATCTAAGACCTGTTTCTTCAGCATTCACCCTCTCTTTGAGAAGCTAAACATCATGTTGAACCTCAAAGGCACAGAGCTTTACACGTTTTTCCTTTGTACTGCTATCAGAATGCTGTTGTAAATACACTTCAGTTTTTTTTTCCCAGTTGGAAATGACTTATGCACGCCTTGGTGGGTCATAATTGAGTTCTGCCAGTTTTGTTAAGCAAGTCAGCAAGCCAACAGATTATATGATGATGAATCATAGACCTGTTTAGTAATTATTTAAGCGTTTAATTTAAGTTTAGTGATGAGTAACACAACGGAACTCTAAACTGAGATAAATGCAGCACTAAATTGACGAATTGATAGCGCCGGATAAAAGTCGCTAGCGTAACATTTCCAAAATTGCTCCATTTTTTAAATAGAACAGAACATGGCACAAATAAACGTAATCCTCTAAGTGAGGTATGTTAAAGGTCTTTGACAGTGTAACAATGTGGAGTAGCATCTCATGTAATTTACTGCCCCTCTTTTTTATGTTTGAGTGAAAGTTGTAGATTTACTGCCTGTCCAAAATGGATTCTAAGCAATCCGTGGAATGTTATGCCACTGAAAGAACAAGATAAATAAACTACATAGATTTTATTTATTTATTATTTAAATTTTTTTTGCTGTGTGACAATTTGCATGTAAGTTAAAAAGGACTTATTAATGGAAAGTGTTGACATTAACCAAGTAATGGCAAGTAATGAATCCTGTCAAGGTTCAGAAAAGTATGAAATACATAGTCCGAATACTCCATCTGCCATCAGTGGTTCAATCGTAGCGTTATAAAGTTACAAAAATGGTTTTTGTATGGAAAGAAAATGTAAATTCTGACTTTATTCCACGATTTGGCACCGTAATGTCACTAAAGCACCATTTTGGAGAGAATTCGCAGGATGCACATAGTGCATGCAGTTCTGTGTCAGCTGCAATGCAGGGATACGTGTTCTATACTTACATACGTTTTTATGGACCTTTACAGGGTTCATTACTTGGCAGTCAATGTGACAGCAACAAGCCTTCCTGTTTTTACCTAAAATATCTTTGTATTCCAAAAATGAACAAAACTTCCACAGGTTTGGAATGACCAGCCCAATCTCACTGCAATTTTGCCATATTTTATGAAGTCAAGGTGGCTAAATATTTTCGCTAAAATGTACATATTTTACAAGTTGCCAATTCGTATGAATTTATTCAAATGACCAACACCTAATCCAATCTCAAAACCTACCAGTCACTGGGGTTTTAGACAAATTTTACAAATGAGGTTGTATGAATTTGTACAATATCGTAAAATACATAAGAATTGGTCATGATACTTTGTGGTAATGGGGTCGCCGTGTTTTTGGCAAGTAAGACGTGATCCTGGATCAACATTACTGTCCGAAAAATAGAAACTTACCCAATCCCAGTCCTTACCCTAACACCTACCCCTACCCAAATTTATGCCTAAAATCAGTGGGAAATAATAGGTGATTAACAAGGGTGTAGAAGCATCTGACTTTGATTATAAGCCTAAAACAGATATTTCCAGAAAAGTTATTCCTCAATTCTGATTGGTTGATTAGAATGTTGTTCCAGGATCAACAAGGATGTTGATCAAGGAACGTCCTGTATTTGGTGAAATCATGCTCACTGTTGTAATGGTATGAGGGTAAGTGATTAATGACAAAATGGTCATTTTGGGGTGGATTAACCATTTAAATGACATTAATTCCTTAATTACATTAAATTAATTTAAATTCGATTAATCCGATAAATCAAAATATTTTGCTTTATTCAGATAAATTGTTTCACTAAATTGTCCATCTTCTTTATTTTATGTAAGAAATGTCTTTACAGTACAGCCTTAAATTTGGTGGCCTGCATCAGTCCTGCGTAGCTACACTGAGTCACATATAATATGTCATGGGAGATTTGGTTTATTGACCATCAGAACTATTAATAGCTCCCTCAGGGGATGATGCAGTGCTGATGGCAGAGCCTGCAGAGCAACACGCCAGTTCAAAGACCAGCTTAACAGCAGCACAAATCCTAAATCCACTAGCTTTCTCAAAATCAATCCACTCACTGTATTTAGACGTTATTGATTTTATTGGTTTTTACTTGTCAGGTCCTTTACTACCCGCCAACCCCTATTATAAAGAATCGGCGGGTTCGCATAGTTGTAATGGTGAAGATTACATCATATAATAACCTCTGGTAATATGTAGCTTGTTAAGTCACCAGTATATGAACTGCTATGCAATCACACTGGGAAATTGATTGAGTGCATGACCGCTAAGAGCCGTTCAAACACTTGTTCACATAATTGTGCACTCTCTGCAATAATCAACACTAACTAGTGCACATGCTCAAATTGGAT
Organism: Enteromius trimaculatus; assembly: GCA_032361065.1. Classification (NCBI taxonomy): domain Eukaryota; kingdom Metazoa; phylum Chordata; class Actinopteri; order Cypriniformes; family Cyprinidae; genus Enteromius; species Enteromius trimaculatus. Next base: position 14,933,648 of record JAUMHP010000048.1, on the reverse strand, counting down.
GTCAAGATCAGTCGATTGACCTGTCGTGTACCTTGATGGTATGGGGTTTCATTTCTCCATTGCTAAATTACAACACACTGTACCCATTTTTTATTGCTGTAACATCTTGCTGTTACAGCAAGATATTAGACTAATAATTGTAAAAAAGATATGAAATAATTCATATATATATACATTGAAGGTGGCATGCATAATATAAGTAAGCTTGGGCTTGAGCTTGGGCTCTTTTGACATTGTCCATGAAAAAGCCATTGAGAAAACCCTTCCAACCATCTAAAATGCTGAGCTTAGCTTTATAGTTGCACGTGTGGATCACATTTTCTGTAAAATGATCAAAATATAGCTTTTCCCTACCAGTCAGATAAAATAAATAAAATGTGTGATGTATTGCTGGACTAAAACAAAAATTGTTCCAAACCATGTTCTAAGTCCTTTTCCTCAGATGGTGAACATAGACACACAGACAGGCACCCTTTTTCCTTCTATATCAGGGGCAAAATCACTCAAATTGCCTCTTTATTAGTCTCCCATTTACACTTTTAACAGCCTCTTGCAAAAAGAAGCATTCCCTGCACAAAATGGCTGCTAAAAGCCTAGCTGTGTAGTAAACCACGTCCTTAGCTGCTATTAGCCTGAAAGGCCGAGGGTACATCTATAAATGGAGCAATGATGGAACAGCCTCCACGAGAGTCAATTAAAGCACTTCATTAGACTGTAATACTCCAGCAGAGGCCACAGGCCCACGAACCCTGTAATGATGCCAATCAATGTGTGTATTACTCAGAATTAGCTGCCAGCTCTCTGAAGGAGGAATAGATCTCAACAATGCTAAGCTGAATAATGAGTCATAAAATATGACAAAATATGAAAAACTTTTCAAATGGCAACTTTTTTTTCTGAAAAAGAAAGGTAGTGATTTGTGAAGGCTAGTTGACAGTCTGTAGCATGTTACTTTGTTATACACTGTGTATATACAGGATCATTTTTAAAAATGTAAAACCATGTAAACTGCATAATAGAGTGAATGCGTACATATGTAATTATATGTAAAATGTATGTTTTACAAATGACAGAAGTGGTGTAGCAGACCGTATATACATACAGTATTATTAATTGTATTTGTGAACTAAAGGGTTTGCTAACACCTCTGCATATTTCAGTCATGAACATATACATGATACATTATGCTGCATTGTACTGTAAGACTAAACTCAAATAGATGATCTCTAAGGGGGTTTCCTTCACTGCACTAAAAAATCGCATTAAGCAGGTTGTCATTTTCAATATAAACGAGGACAAAATGCAATAAAATAAAAATAAAAAACTGAGAGAAAAGGAAAAACAAACGATTGACTGATTGATTGCATCTCACAAACATTAGAATTATATCAAATGTGTTTGTGTGTGTGTGTGTATATATATATATATTCTTTTTTTTTTGTGAAGTTCTCACCCCCTCACATTAATTCTTGAACCCCTTAAAGCTAACAAAAACAACATTTATTGCTGATCATTTTAATGGTGTTTTCTTAACAGATGTTCTATTACAAATGAAAGTGCCAAATAGATATTAATGATAAGAAGTCTCATTCACCTGAAATAACCATAGCAACCGTACACTGTAGACAATTTCCTTCGCGATCAGTATCAGCTAGTACATCAACAAAACATCACAAGTCTTCTCAGTATTTCTCACATTTAGATGATTATTAATACTCATCACAAATGTATAGATACGAAGGGTTTAAACAGTAGGACCATGCATAACAGACTTTACATGACAGGCGTTTTGCCACCGATTCCATCTCATAATCCCAGTTGAGCCAAGAAAATGGGCTTGGCAGACTGCGTTCAATATGTTCCCTCACCTGTTTATGTAGAGAAAACAGATGGCAAAAAGCAGATGTCGGATACATTTTGCAAAAAGAAAGCAGTCATTTTTTGTTACTTCATCTCTTGCCAAGCTTGGGTTTAGGTCTCAGTAGAAAATCCAAATAGCACACATGGGAGGATTTGTGAGTTATTTTACCATTTAATGGTATATCTTTAGATACCGAAAACTCATCCATAGGCAAAACAAGTGAACTGACTCTGCCTTATCCTTGAACGTGAAGTCCAGGATGGTCTTGGTCAATGTCGGGCAAGTCGGTGATAGTTCAACATGAGCCTGGGAACAGTGCACTTCCAAGACTTCAAGTTTTGTTGGGAAACTCATCCCTCTACATGTTATTCAAACAAATGTACGATCATCAATAGACCTTGCCAATTGTCATCCATGTGCTAAAAGACCATACTTTTGCCTTGATATTACACAAGAAACCCAGTTTATCTTTAACCCAGTTCATCGTGCATAAATGCAATGTAAATTTATAAATATGTTATTTAACATATAATTGACCATTCTGTGACATGTCACTTTGCATGCAGCTTAAGAAGTTTCTTCCTGTCTAAGTGGGTCGTTTTTTGACCTGAATAAAGTGGAACAGACTTCAAGTAAGTCTGAAGTCTGACTACGTGACACTCTTTAACCAAGTTCAAAAAGTCATACGTTTTTAGAGTTTGTGATTGCTCCCTCATTTCAGCTTCCACATGCTTTAAACGGCTCTTTAAGCTGAGAGCCACGTGGGAGTCTCAGCTGAAGGTTGCATTGGCCACGGTGCCCACGGCGGTTGAGCAGTCATTGAGACTTCATGCCAGGGAGAAGGATAAAGGGGAAGCAGAACAGAGGACGACAGCAGCCCATACAGTATCTACAGCCCTGGGGCAGTCAGTCTGTCTCCTCGTTCTGGGGAGGGGTAAACCTGTTAGGCCTGGCTGGGAGACTAAACACTACCCTCTATTGGATGACACAGAGATTGTGCATGGTGAGGCTGACCCTCACTCGAACCACGTCAAGGGTTACAGCAATGACCAAGCAGTGAACTTCCAATCCGATCCGAGTCAAGCCACGTCTAGAATGCAAATGTGATAATGCACTTGAAGGACGTAAGCTACTTTTCATTTTGGAATGAAATTATAGAGGACGGGTTTAGAATTAGAAATTAGTTGCTTGAGTGTGAATAGTCCTTTGCAACTTGTTTTATTTATTTTTTTGTTAATTTTGCTACTTGATATTTGTCAGAGAAGCATAACTTGATTTTATCCATCCTGAATCATGAAAATTTGGCATCTTTTTTTTTTTTTAAATAAAAGATAATGAAGACTATTTTTTCCTTTGCAATAACAGGCACTGATAAATTGTTCACAATAAGACCTGAACCTGCATTAAAAAAGTATAGTACATTTTTATTTCATGTAAAGAACTGTGGAAGCCCAGTGCATTCATGATTAACACACTTTTGCATTTATTATTTGGTCCTCATTACAAGATAAAGACTTCCTGCTTTAGAATAAGATCTGCAGGACCAGAACGTTTGAACACTTTTCATAAGTCTAAGTCTCATACACTTTTAACACATCCTCTGTTGGAATAATATAAAATTAGGCATGCGTCTTATGAAGTGGGCATGTGGTAATTTCAAATTATGAAACGGCCTGATTGAGTACAGAGAAGATCTCCATGGCTTCCTTTGTACCAAAGACACCAGTGTGTGAATTATGTTAATACAGGAACTATATTAAATGTTGGACTTCACGTTTTATATATATATTTTTTCTCCCACCTTCTAGATGTTGCTCTACAGTGTTGAACTGTAAGCAGAGTCAAGCCACAATATCTGACCACTAATATCCTGTCACCCAGGGAATTACATTAAGACTGATCTTGAGCTTTGTAAATAACAGGACACCCTCTGGTTTATTAAGTCTCATTTTAAGTTATTACATGGGGGTAGACCAACAATGAAGACTGCATCAATACTTCTCAAATTGAGTCAATGGATTTGCAGATCATGTTTGGCATATGGCTATGTTTTCTCATGCAAATCTGACATTATTGTGGTTTACCCTCTTTATCCTGAAGTAATGAGTCCTTGGCAGTTGGCACACAATGTTTGATGTAGGCAAATGCTGCTATGACAGAAAACGATACAGCTTTATGGCTGTAATGAACAGTTGAGCAACCATATACTGTATGGGTGAATTTTACTGTATGGGTCAATTTCACAACAAAGGTGCATATTTTATAGTTGAACAGCTTTTGTTGTACATGCTAAGAGTTATTTTTACTGAAAAATTAATGCATTATGGTAATAGAATTGTACTGCAAATAAAATGAATAATCTGAAAGATAGGCTTAATTTTTTTATTGTGTAGGAACATATTTTTATCTATTGCTTTTGTGGAAAGATGGCCTGAACATATTGGCATGAGATTTTAGATTTTAGGGCCTGAGAAGGTATTCTTTTAGCTGAGCTACTCATAACAAATTTCTTAATAGGTCACTCAACTAATCACTATTAATAAGTGCTTCAGTTCCCTGTCCCGTGGATCAAATGACAATTTACTTAAGACTTGTTTCTATTCCCACAGCATGCAGGCTTATTTCCCAAGAGAGGAGTGTTCAAAGACGACAGTTAAATGTAACCTCTTGCCACGCATCATGGCAGAAATCCACTTTTTATTTCCTCTGAGAGGGCTGGGTAAATTTCAGTAAACCATACTCATGCGACTCTGAAATTAGCCAGCCAGACAGGTGAAATAAAGCTTTCCTCTCTTGAAAGAACTTGCAGAAATCATTTTTTCTGTGTCAGCAGGAGCCTATTAGAAACATATGACTGTGACATAAGAAAAGGAAACTTGTATTTGGGAAATGAAGCAGAAAAATTTGTGCAAGACCTTAATAACAGCAAAATGAATTAGTAGGCATGTATTCATTTGAGGAATACGATTAAGGATTATGAAAAGGCCTGGATGAAAGCATAAGAGACGTTATATAACCATAATCCTACGATGAATGACATCCTAAAAGTTAGTGGAGCTCACCAAGTATTAAACTCATCCGTAAACGTGAATGCATCAAATTGTGTGCTTGTTGAGGATAGTTATTATTACATCTCTATGACCAGACTTTTGATTTCAATAAAAAAGTTCCCATCTAGAAACCTGAATTGCATTAAGTCTTTGATCGCTTTATATAAAAATCTAGTTTACATTAAACATGTCTATGGTAAATAAAATAAAACAATAGACAATGAAACAAACTTTTTGTAATTTGAGTTGCAGAAACATGTTAGACAAATCAAAATGGTCTTCCAAACATTTAAAACAATAACATTTATTGCTTCATCTGAATACTGTATTGAAAATCACACGCATTCAGTAATACACCAAAAAAAAAAAAAAAAATTATACAATTATATATGGATGCACAAAAGGCAGTGAACACAATGCTCTACAAAACACTACTTTACAGAAATTTTAAAATTCTAAATATCAAAAACACACAGCTGCAAAACGGCAGCCAGCTGTTATCTGCGAGACAACTTGGGGTTGGACTGTCACAAATGACACTGTAATTGAGCTAGTCTGAGCAGTCAACAACCACCTGCCAAAACAACAAAAACCAAAACAACTTCTCATAAAATAGGAGACTGAAATGCTGGTATAAATTAATGTGAATCATGAAATCAGTTCGAATTAAGAGGTAAATGTACCTGACATAAACCACTCACTTTCAATGCGGTGTAAACCGCACCAGAATACAAAAGTGAGAAAAAAAGCTTTTACATCCCGTCAGTTACACACAAACAAGCAGAAAGAAACGATGTTACGCTAGGCTTGAATCATTAACACAACAAAGATAGCTATGGCTTGTATTTGCTTGGAACGTAACCTGAACAGCAGCCAGTTATGGGTCTTCAGAGAGAGCAAGACGATAAGCTCCACTGCTCCGATGCTTGACACTAGGTGACTAAAATATTAATACACCAATACGCAGAGGAGACACGTCCTAGCCGACCTAAAGCTTAGAACAAGACTGAATACAGATTAAACGCTCACGAACCAAGACTTAAATATTAAAGAAATAGTCATGGTTAAATACAAGTTAAGCTTTAACAACAACAGCCATACTGTAAATTGTTATAACATATTTCAACATATTATAAAGATCTATGAACAAGCAACTTCCACTTTTGCTTTATCTAACTGAGCTGGAATCATTTCCTGTAGCATCCCAAGGTGTGCTACAGCTGAGTAGTGTTTAACTTGTATTTAATCATGAATATTCCTTTGACAAGCTGTTAGTGATGTCAGTTAACAGTGTGATTAGACATCAAAAAACTTCAGCCAAACCGCTTTAAGCTCTATGACAAAACAGATAGGCAGAAACCGATGGAAATTAAGGGGGGGGGACTGTAAAAAAGACAGTTTAAAACCTTCACTTCAGCAATAAAATCCTATGTACATCTGCATAAAGTGTCCGTTTGGGAAGGTTGGAGAAGTTAGGTGGACTCTCGACCAAAAGGCGCATGGCGGTAGGTTGGATGTTGCTTTTGATGGCCTCTGTGGAAGGCCACTTCAATGTGTGTCTTCTTAATCTCCACAAAAGCACTCAGTTATTGTTGAGTCTGCAGGTTTCTAGTCCTGCTCCATTGGCTCCTCCTCTGCGTTCTCTGAGTCCAGGGCCCCTGACCCAGAGTCGCCCTCTGTGGGTGACTCTACGCTACTGCTGCTGGATGTGGGTCCAGAGGCATTTTCATCATTGCTACTGCTGCTGACCTGATCGCTTGGTTCCTCCCCTTCTCTCACCTCAGGGCTAGAAGACACACCTGATGGGGCTCTCTGCTCTGATTGGTCCATATCGCTGGGCTCATCTGAGGAGTCATCAGAGCCACAGGGAACCTCTCTTTCAGTAAAAGCCTCTCTGGAATCTGCAGGGGGACACTCTGGCTGTGTGCTGGAAGGCTCTATGTTAGCAAAGAACATATTATATTAGTGCTTTATGTAGTGTGGAAACAATCTAAAAGAAAAGGGGGGGGAAATGATGATACCTTGGTCCTCTGAGCCTTCAGCTGTTCCATGAGGTTTTCTGTCATCCTCTTCCTCACTCCCCTCCTGCAACATGGATGATGGTGATTCGGCATCCTCCGACTTATCTGAGGAGCTATTAGTCGATGTAGATCTCGGCCTCTCTACAACCTGCTGGTCTACCTCGTCTTCATCCTCCTCTTCATCATTGCCATCCTGGTTGAATTTCAGCCTCTTTACTTCATGTTCCTCCGCCTCCATTCCCTCATCTTCCTCATCATCTAAGTGTTTGTTCTTTACAGAGCTGCCGAGAGGCCCACCAATCCCTGATACAGATGCATCACTGGAACACAAAGAAATACTCTCTAAGGATTTTCAGTGCTTTATATCATGTGAAAGAAAAGTGAACGTTTTCATTGATTCATCAAATAAATTACAGTTTTCCCTGTAATTTATGTAAATCCTGGCATTTAATTATTGCTGTTCACCATTTCTGGTCTTGAGTGATGATCAGATGAGATGAGATGGCAGATGCTGCTATGACAATGGCAAATTTAGCCTACCTGGCCGATTTGTTGTGTCCTGGTGCTGTGTTTGTTTCTTTGTTTTCTGTACTGTCCGGAAGGCCATTTGTGGCCAGTGAACTGGACATGGAGTGTTTCTGTCTGTTTAATGGTCTAGGCGTTCCTGGACCATTTACTTTCCTGTTATATAGAGAGAATTCAAGTTTCAATGCTTAATTTTTTTTTTTAAATTACCTTTTTTTGTTTAAATGCTCCATATACTTTCCTTACCTTTCTGTAAAGGCAGATGTGTTCCCTGACAACATAACTCCATTCATTCTGTTCACACCGCTGCAGCCATTCTTCCTACAAAGAGGTACAAAGAAATAGATTCATAGTATCTAAGTGTCCAATTAAAGTAGCAACTTCAGATTTTAATAGTAAAGAGATTAAATACTTACTCAGATGTAGGATAAATGCAACTGACCACCATCACGTTCTGATGAAGAGAGAAAACAATCAGTATCAATAAACAATGCAAATTTATTCACAACCTCCTATATAAGAAAATGTTTGGGTGAATTAAGTGGTAGTCTATTCACGTAAGTATATAAAACAGCAATAGTTCCTCAAACACATGGTGGTAAAAGTCATTAGCAAACATTTGTAGAGAGACAAGTGTGTAAAACACTATAAAAGATCCTCTCGAATTATAAATCACACCTGCAAAACAATATATTCACCATAAATCAGTGTCATAAAACAATCATAAAACTCATAAAACAGCATGCCTTTGTGGAAGTCAAAGATAGCAAGAACTTCACATCTTTTGAATGGAACTTGCAATAAAAATGCAAATACAAACTGGAAATGAACTGTTTGGACTGGGCATTTTATAGAAAGCGCACTACTACACACATCCATTTTATTTTTAACTGGTTCAACAAATCTTCACACACTGACCTTCTCTACTCCTCTGAGAAATTTTTCTGTCCCCGTGTAGTTCCTCTTAGGTTCAACAAGCAGCTCGCACAAGCGCTGGATAGTGAATGGGATCCTGAATAGAGAAAAAGTTCATTAGCAGCTGCATAACTCCACAACGGTGTAGGCTAGGTTATATACAATAGCCAGAAGATGGCACACTTGCTCTGGGGTAAAGAGACAGGGAGAAACCCAGTGCTTTTCTGCAAGGAAAACTGCTGATAGCACCACATTATGCAATTAATTAGCATGTTACTCACCCATTGTATCCATTCACTATCTTAAGAATTCTCTCCTTCATTTCTTCAAAAGGAACAGACTCTATGTTGGGGTTAGCAGGCCCTCGCTGCTCTGGGGCTGATGCTCGGAAATCCTCCATTACTTTTTCCAGTTTGAATATGAAATAGCTTTTAAACTGACACCAGGACACCCTAAAAAAGGCAACAATATTAAGCATTAGTAACTCCTAGACTGCTAAACTTTGTAAAGGACAACATTCGCTGGTAATGACACGGTTACACCCAAAATAAATGAGCACAGAAATATTTAAAAAAGATCAGTTGAAATTGTTTTTATTATGTAAGAAGAAGCCAGAGCGTTGAGAGATATGAAACTAAGAACTACAGATAAACACTGCCACACAGTTCAGTGGTCATTATGCAAGATTAATTAGAACTCTACTAACCAATTAAAAGCAGGTATTTCAGAGAAATACATAGATTCGATATTTTGATATGCATCTGACTATATCTTCTCACAAATATTTCACGAAATGAGAACAGTAAGTCTAAAGGAGACCTAGTCGATACGTACAAGGTTCAGTGTGTTTTGGAACAAAACCAAAAGTGCTGTGGTAGTGCAATAAACCACCTTGTGGTGTTACCTAGAAAAGTAGTTATGATTTTAAACAAACCACTTAAAAAGAGGTCACACAAGTAAACGGGGTTTCAATGCCCCTCTTAGATCACCCATTCATATCTGGGAGGTACTTACAAAGTTTCCCCGGTTTTTGCAATATGGCACAAAAATTGGTCCAACACCGGAGATGACTCTTTCTTTACTTTCTTGTCAAAATCTGCAACAAACAAAATAGTAAAAATCGCATTATGGATTTCATATAAACATCTACACTGGATGCAAACCAAACAACTGCCGACTTTAAAATACTTTCATTTCAAAATCTATTTAACGTTAGTGTATTCTAGTTCTTCTTGAAAATAAAACCAAAATACATACACACACATAGATGCATGTATGTGTTTTTTTTATTTTATTAAATAGCTATAGCTCACATTTTCATTGAGAACAACTACAGTGCACTTTTAGATCATATTATATATTATTTACTACAACTATTTAGACAGCATCTACAATCAGTCTTGTAATAATATGCATGCTATGCTTAGGAGTTAGAACATATACAACTATAACGACCCTAAACAGCTTGTTACTAGTCATCGTCAAGATTCAAAACCTTGTGGTACTTTATGACCCTTACTTAGACCATTAAAGGGAAACTTTAACCAGTACTGCACTGTACTTTTATGACAAAAAGCTAACAGGCTACAATTTTGTAAAACACTTACATAAGACGTACAGGTAATGTACAACAAATCTGAGGTTTGTCATTAAATCACAACTATTTATACCACTCTTGGTATATATATGAAGAATTATTAACAACAATCATTAGTAGTAATAATAATAACAATAAATTTCAAGATAACAGCAGAACCGAGTACAATATCAATCAAGGTGTTAATACCAAAAAACTCGCGTTATAAAGAAGACTTTATTATTAAATTATTCACTAGTTTCGCGTACAGCAGTCTTGTTTATTAACATATTACTTAACTAACCAATCATTTTGGCCTAAAAGAAAATTACAGAAGTCATAAAATAATTAAAAGAAACCAGTTCATCTGCTCTTAGCACACAACAGACCTCGAAAAACAGTAAAAGCCATTTAGCTAAAGGCCATGCTAACACTAGCCAACTCACAATACAAGCTTATAAGCACATATAACTCCTCTCTAAACTCGCACAGACCACCCCAACACACACAACCGGGCACCTTTAAGAGCTTCCAGAAGAGTGTCTATCTCCATGTCTGTTCTGTTGTCCCTGTCTCTAGTTGAAACGCGAGAGCTGATAGCTGCTGGTGAGCTCAGTGAAGAGGAGAAGGGAAACATTTCAATATGGCGGCGTCAGCGACGTCACTGCCGGCCGCTCTTCGTGAGCGCTGACTGTTGCGCAACAGCATGGCTGCGTCTCAATATCTTGTCAGCTGCCTACCTACCTAGGCATCATTTTTAGGGCTTTGTGGGCGTAAAGAGTTTTGGAAATGGTGCTCGAAACCGAGTGAGCTTCCTATTTCGAGAACATTTTGGAGCACAATAGGCACGTCTCGAACAAACTTTATGCCCATAAATGCTGTCAAGGCAGGTTCAGTAGGTTTTGAAACACGGCCCGAATTTCGTGTGCAGTCTGACTGGAATTATTAGCCTATTTATAATCGAACGCTCATCTTCATGTTTATTTAAAAAAGTGTGAGTCACCTCAATTTGAACCTACTTAAGTTAGCCCAAACACAGCACATAGAATATACTGTAGTAACCTGACCAAAGCTATATTATAATGTATATTAATGTTTGTAATTTAAAGTATGAATGGAACCAATTATGAACAGTTGACTGAGAAAATACTGACTCAACATCAAGTTACATTATGGAAATATATTTTTAGAAGAGTGGTGGTGGCCAAAATTATTAGAACACTAACTAAAGTATTTTCTCCAGCTAAAAAATGGTTTTAAGTCATTTATTTCTATCATTTGTTGTAGTGTGTCTGCAGGAAATACAAATTAACATTTCCAAGTATTTATTTTGCCATTAATTGTAGTAATCCAGTGATATTTTTGTTCACACAAGTCTGACAACATGAAGAAACAGAACAAACTGAGACAGACTAAACCTAGAAGAATTGTGGAATGGTCCCCTTGGGCCACCACTATAAATGTAATGCAAAAATAATTAAATACACAAAGCTAAATCAATATTAAATGCATATTTATTTATAACATTTTTGACATACTGGATACAATGAACATCGCTGGTGCATCTCTTCACACAGAGATAACATGAGATGTAGAAGAGTCTCCTGAGTTTCCAGTTAAAGAAATGTCATCACTGATCCCAGACCAGTAACAGGAGGCTGGAAACCGGTCACACATATAATTAAGCACATTGTGCTAATGGACAGAACAAATTACACACCACAACACACTCTTGCCATTTATACGATTCTCACACTTTCAAACAGAAACAGACAAAAGGCTGTGATTACACAAAATTAAAATTATTTCAGATTTTTTTTAAGAGATGAGTAAACTCAGCTTACAAATTGTACAATTTTTTCCCTTTAATTTTATGTTCTACAAATTCAGCATTTTTTACAAAGTGCACTTAACTGTAAACTGTATGGTTTACTGGTTTTATTATAGTTTTATGTATATAATACTGTTATGATATACAAACCTTTCTAATCGGCACATATGATTTATTTTAAAATGGTCACACATTAGTTCAATCCCAATATGGCAGAAAATCAAACCCCTAACAACCACAGGGTAAAACAACAAAATGTTTTCTTTGAACTTGACTGGACTGAATATTGCTAAAAATACTTTAAACACTTCAAATACCTTTTGCGTAGCTCCCACAAACTGTTGCAGTTACCTTAAAAAAAACATTCCACCACAAAATCAACATCAAATTCATTATGTCCATCAGAATAGATTTGTCGTATCATTATATAGGACAGAAGAATTAATTGTAATTTTCACAAAAGGCCAAAGGTAAATTTTCTCTCTCTCTCTCTCTCTCTCTATATATATATATATTAAAATGCAATCCCAATAACAACATTACAACATCAGGCCCTTTTCTAGTCTTACTAAGAAGTCATCTTCAATGTGAACAGCGTGAACCTCCACCATTAGGGTTGTGCTTAAACTGAATGTACATCTTACCAAGCTCTACAGGACAGTTCTCTTTGGTTGTTTCTGCGTGCTACATTCATTTCTGTGGCTTGAAAACAAGGCCTTATCTCATGCTATTAAGCAGCAGAATGCACAAACAAACTGGTGCAGCCACTTAAATATAGGTAATTAGATAAAGTGAGACACAAACGCTCCAATTGCGTATTACATGACATAATGAACTAGATGCTGAAAAATGGTACAACATAGTTGTAAACAAACAGCTCTGAATCCACATTTTTTGGACTGGCTAAAAATAGCTTTGCAACGAGCGTCTCATATTCTTTCAGGAACATTCAAGTGGTTGGTTACCCACAGTTGGAGACACTCAATGCGTTTGCGCACTACTCTCTCAAGAGTTTTGATGGGTTTGCTAGTGTTGGATTCATCCATCATTGCTGTTTCCATCCAGCAGACCAAAACCAGCTTGGATCTCCTACTCCTCTGGCTCATGAAGCTCATACTGTGCTGAACGGACCAAATGTAGCTTGCCTTTGGCATTGCTTGTCTTTGATGAAAAAGATCACTCTGATCCAGGCCCAGATTCTTCCCTGTGATGCTGAAATGCCCACGAGGCTCATTACTCTCGTGGTAGTCGGACACGGCGCACCACTTTTTTCTCATAAACAGCCCTCATGGTCTTCTCGATCTGTTTGAGGAACACTTGTGGTATCCTTCCACAAAGAGTGTTAACTGTGTCAAGGAACTTAGTCTGAAGAGGGTAAAATAAAGACTGGAACAAGTTCTCCTCAAAAGGATACTGAAAGAGAAGATAAAATACATTACAGTTCAAAGTGTTCTGCTTTGGTTTATTTGTTGAGGCACAATGAACAAGGTCCACATTTCATATCTAACTGAATTCGGAACAGCAGAGGCCCTTGTGACTCGACCATAAAAAAGGCTTCCTCTTGAAGAGACACTTTCCTGCTATTAGCCTTCAAGGAGAGATTCAAGGAGACCGCTCTCTGAATGTACAATGCAACACTTCTATTTATTCTCATATGATTCAACAGCCTCAGGATTTACTTTGTTTGCACTGAAAATTAGTATGTGGACTGGAAAAGCAAAGACAAATGGATTACATTTCCTAAGCTTACATTTCTTGTGAAAAAAATGAAAATCAAAACTTTTCCATTATGAAAAACAGCGATTGCGTGCTAGGTTGATACAATGTGGCTGGTAGGATGTTCTCACATGTTTTAGTGTGGTTCTATGTGCAAGTTTTGTGTCCTGGTTATTAAATGACGTTTGTCATCAGTAAGATTTGTAATGTTTTTAAGGGAGTCTCTCTTAGGCTCATTAAGGCTCATTTCTTGAACTTTGATCAAGCTTACTTATTTTATGTATTAGAGAAATCTAATACATATGGCGAGCCATGTAAACCACTGGTCAACCAAATACAGAGAAATCTACCTGGGGGAATTATGCAAATATATGTTACTTTGTGACGTGTGGCCGTAACAGAAAAAGATTCGAATTGCTGACGACTCGTTTAGGCGAATGTGAGCGACTCTTTTTTTTTGATAGACAATAACTTTATTCATCATGCACTGTTGGCGTCACAACTTTGCAGATAGTTTATGTTCACATACAGCTACATGACACACTGCATGAAAGATCATATTTGAAAAGGCATAATAGGGGCACTCTAAAGATCATGTGACACTGAGGACTGGAGTAATGATGCTAAAAAATACAGCTTTGCTTTGTTATAATAGTTGTGTTAATGCATTTTGCCACATTAAACGAAGTAAAACCACCTAAATGCCACTTCAGAAGAGCTTCTGTGCCACATTCACAGAGTAAATTTGGCTACACAGTTATCAATTTAACAGCCATTCTATTACAGTTATTTTACAGTTGTTTCCTGAAGAGACAGTGGCTGCTCACCTCATGTATGGCATCATACACCACTCTGAAGGCGGGCTGCTTCTCGTCATGGTACACACCACGGTTACCATGAAGAATAGACACCCCCTCATCCTCCGCAGCCTTGCAGTTGCTTCCATACATGCAGTGATCTGGCCTGTAGTTCCACTGGCATGGGAATATGTACAGACACTCTGCAGACACAAAGATAAATATATAATATTTGAACCAAACCCATGCAAAGACCATGTATTGTCTTCATTTTTGTTTGAGCTTGCTCTTGTCTTTTAAACCCCTTTCTATTAGAGTTGTCAAGCAAACACTACGTTTATCAAGTGTCTCACCAATTCAGAGACCTTACTAACTGCACCTGCCAGTATCTGGCACACCTGTTCCAGTCAAAATAAGTATTTATCTACACAAAGAGTTCTCTATAAAAAAAAAACACACAAAAAAAAAACCCCTGATAAAACAGCAACCTTTAGGAGGGCAAGGAAAGAGAGAGCCTGAAAAAAAAACAAAAAACAACCAAACAAAAAAACACACTTTTTCTATTACATATCAGATCTTTTTGGTTTTCTGAGAAAGGAAACACACAGAACCTGGCTTCTTGCTCCGCACTAGAAATAACAATCACAGCTGGAAAGTTTATTTTAGATGTTCATGATACAAAGCTGCGGGGCTTCACAAGTAAAATAAGTAAAAACGCTTTTCAAATTGGATTTAACCCTCCAGTAAATGAACATAATTAAACTAGTGCAAGAGTCTAAAACAACAAACATAAAGAAAGTAGACAGGTTTCTAAGATGCACTTAAAAACTTCTCTGACTTTTGGGTAAGAAATGGTTTCTTACTTTTGTAAGGTTCAGTAATGGTATCAGATTGAGATCCTTTCATATAACCACCGTGTGCAAGAACATAATAATACTGTGTATTCTGATAATGATCATTGCATTTTCATGGTACACGTACAAAACCAAAGTAAACTGAAATATAACATGGCACATGGCCGAAAAACATGGTATTCATATGTTTCAAAGAAATACCAAGGAACATTTCCAAAAAACATGCTAAAAACCTAAGTATTTTGATACTGTATATATTGATGCTGTGACAATTAACTTCCATAGCATTGTTTCCTACTTTGGAAGTCAATGGTGACCAAAAAAGCCAGGTTACAAACATTTTTCAAAATATCTTCCTTTGTGTTCGGCAGAACAAAGAAATTCATTCAAGTTTTGGAGTACTAGAGGGTGAGTAAATGATGACAGAATTTTCATTTAAATGCATCTTAAAGAATACCATGGTACTACAATGGCACATTTCCAAAAACATGTTTTAATAGCATGGGTCCAGAAAACACTAAAATCCAAGGTTTTTATATATTAGGGGTGTAACGATACGCATATTCGTATTGAACCGTTCGGTGCAAGGCTTTCAGTTCGGTACGCATTACAAACCTAACGATTCAAAAAAAAAAAAAGAGAGAATAAAGTGTGTAAAATATAATGTTTTCAGTACTACACTCAAGACAGCGCAAACGACGTGCTGACTGCCCCTCCCACCCCCAAACGGACGAAAACTAGAAACACGCACATTACAAACGATCCCCACGGATCGATCGGTCACAGCGCTCGCTACATTTATTTATCAATAAATGTTACTGAGCCCTCCTAGCACTCCTAGCAAAGAACAGAAAGATTGTGACCTTCTTTAGCTGAAGCACAACAGCGGCCCGTGTGTTGAAGACACGATCTGTGCTGTCTGAAGAAAATGTGGACACTCATCTTTCTGAACTTAAAAAAAAAAAAAAAAACTTAAAAAATGATTGTAACTAAGTTCCATTTAAAAACAAAATTGTTATTTTCTTTCTAATAGTTTATAACTACTACAATATTACATTTCATTTTTTATAAGGAGCATTTGGTTTTAAAGGAGGTTTTGTTTGTTAGAAGAAACCCCAGAAAATATGTGAAGCATAGCTCCATTGTTGTTCAAAGTAAAAGAAAAACCGAACCGTGATTTTTGTGAACCGTTACACCCCTAATACACACACACATATATACTGTTGTATTTACAGCATACTCCATGGTACTTGGAGAAAAAAAAAAAATACCATGGCATGTGTCCAAAAACCTCACTGCATTTTTGCTAGTGTTGTCAAATTACACATCATAATCAAGCATGTCTTGTACCTGGGTTGTAGTGGAAGATGATGTTGAGGAGGTCTTGGTCTCCCCATGTGATGTGGTTCTTATATTTCTGATAGAGAGGGTGAAGCAGATTTTCCCATGACAGACCGCTGGCGATCATGCTGTTCTGTAAAATCAATAGTGGCAGGTTATTTTCCTCAACAGTGAGTCTGGCAGCCACTTTTCAGACAGCTGTTGATATGGAAATTGAGGGTTTTTTCAGAAGAAGAAATTTCCTTTTTGTCCCCTCAGACAGCCTTGGAAATGTGCTTGGGTTGGAAATTACACTTCTAGCTGAGTTACAGAAATATGCTAATCCAGACTGCTGTCACCCACTCGCTCTCGACGGATGGCAATCAGTAGACTTCCATCACTGCCTACTAAAAACAGCCCGAGGTTAAAGTGGTTTAAATGTGCAAAGAAATCTCAGAAGACATGTGAACAGCAAAGCCTCAGCCCACTACCAAGAGGTATAAACCACACAAGGAAATAATCTAGTAATAATCAAGCACAAAAATATAGTAAAGCAAAAATATGTGAAATCTAAAATATTTGCAAACATAAAAATATATATATTTTTAATATATATATATATATATTTTAAATTATTTAAAATATGAAAATATGTATTTACGAGATGAATCAATTAAATAAAAATAATCATTTAAGTTATAACCAACCAATAAATAAAATATTGTCTTAATAAATAATCACAAAAAAATATAAATTAGTAATTTGCTAGAACAATATGAATTATAGTGTGAAAAATAGATATTTATTTTTATAATTTTTTTAAAGATTTAAAAATTTCAG
>JAUMHP010000048.1:14906042-14916242 GCA_032361065.1 Enteromius trimaculatus | reverse complement strand
TATGTGTATATATATATATATATATATATATGTAATGATTAAGATGAAAAAGAGGTTTTAACCTTTACATAAGGCCGACCTTCAACTATGGCTGGGTGATTTTTATCATCAATTTATTCATGTGCATTTCGTCAGTAAAGCCGGTTCTTTGATTAGCGGTAAATCTCAATCAGCTGTTTTTTAAATGAGCGGCAATTGATACACAGAGCCGTAGATCACTGGCGAGATACGCAATATTCTTCACAATCTTTAGAATCGAAATAATGAATAAATCGACAATTAAATAGTCCAGCCCTACCTTCAACATGTCCTTCATCAGAAAGTGTGTAACATGGCCAGTGTGTATAAATTGAATATTGAAAGCTCAAAAGTATTTTAATGATTCTAATTCATGTATTTAATAAAAATAGTAAATTTAATGTTATTTAATGTAATGGCAATTTAATGTAAATTTAATTAAAAAAAAATTTTCTTGGTTAATCTCGGAAGTACGTCACTGTACTAAAGTGTGAACTGCGAATGCTATTTCATGTTGACTTTAAGGGACTAATGAGAACAAGAGCTTGACAGGCAACCTATATTTACTCACAGCAGACAGAGCTGCTCACTCGGGACCAAATTTAACACGACGCTCACCAACCCTCCCTGAACAGCGGGGTGCTTTGGTAAAAGACGTTTTCCATGACAGGAAAGTCAACAGATTGGTCATGTCTTGGTGTGCTTAGTCTTGCTGTTCTGTCAGCGTAAGTGGGAGGGAGGTTAAGAACGAGGGAATCCGAGAGGGATGTCTCCTCACTTCTGAAGAAATCAGCAATTCTGCAGAGTAGACACTGTTGGCTTTGATATCTCTGAGAGAGGAGCAACCTTTAAATCAAAGAAGCCATCTGTGGGAGAGACAGAAGCGCTGTGTAAACACGTTTTCGGGCATGTGTGGTGAGATTATACAACACATGTTGATTTTAGCACTCATAAATAACTGCAATTACAGGCCATGTTAGATTTGGGATTAGCAGGGTATGGTTGATTGCAGAGTTAAGTCAGAAGAAAGATTAGATAAGCGAAATCACAACTCAGTAATGACAGGTTCATTTCAGGTACTTCAACAACTGACGAAAAAAAATGGAATATTGGAATATTCCATAAAAGCTATTTGAAACTGTTTCAATCCATTTTAGGACCTTAAAAGTTTATTCTGTGAAAAATGGAATGTTCCTCCAACAGGAACTGATTGAATCATGACAGGTGGTTGAAAAAAGGTGACATCAGCTGGGAAATCTTTTCAGAGGTGGGCAAAAATAACTATTCTTTAATGAAAAATTACAAATATGATTTTATTTTCTTAGGAACCACTGTATATTGTGTCACAGTGAGACCAGAAATGTATTAAGTAGGTTTAGTTGAGATTTAATGTTCACTCCAATTACCAGGTGATAAAAACTAAATCAACACCATTTACTTTAATTATAAATGTTGCTGGTCTTCTAAACTTCTAAAATTATAAATATTGGATTTCATGATCAAAATGTAAAATTGTCTTGCCTCAGAAACAATTTAATTAAGGAAATTTTACAACAAAGTAACCAAAGTCACATTTTATGTTAGTAGTCTTGTAGTCTCTCGTAGTCAAACCTTTTAGATGGACAGCTGAAGGTCTGGCGTTCAAGGCAGTTTTTATTGGCTAATGAGACTCTTTGATCGACATGTCAAACAGCCAATCACAGACAGTTCCTAGTGTGTAAAACTCTCAGACATGTTTTAAAGATTATATGCTATGAACGTTAAATATCTTTACACATACATTTTTAAAACTACTTGATTCTGATAAGCGTTCATCGTTGTAGATGTAAACACTTTCTTCAAATCCTGTATAATTCAACCAATCTGATGATGACTTTGAAACTACTGAAGTGTTTCCACTTTTGTCTGCCATGTGCATCAGATGTTTAGCCAAAGTTCCTTGGGCTTGACGTCTGAGGCTGAGAGTAGTAGTCTTGCATAAGTTTAACAGAATGCAACATTACTCTATTGGACCATAAGACTATCCTCTAGCACAATCAAGTAAATGATCCTATCAAATAAAGGTGTATAAACTTAAGTCCCACTTTGTTACTTTATACTGAATATTCTGTTACACATGCAAAAAAAGTAATGTAATTTTATGCTATATTTATATATGTGACATTACATAAACGTGTTTGAGGTACATTACCTCAAAACAAAGATCACCGGGATTGCTTACGAGACTGATGATGTCACAGCAGCTCTAGAGCAAAAAAAATTAAACACTGCATACAGCTGCTGAGGGCTGAAACTATAGCAATGCAAGGCTGTCAATCAACCGCTGTAGGGGTCCTATGCAATGGGGCTTCACACTGCTTAGAAAATCAAAACGTGAGATTGATTTGGTTTAAGGGGGATTTAAATATAAGGAGTGGAGGGATCTTTTTGCTTTGTTTTTTTTTTTCTTATTGTTGGGTGGTTATTGTTGTTCACACACTGCACACACAATTATGTCCACCATGTAAAAGTGGATTTTACATAATAGGTGCTCTTTAAAGCTCCATTGATCCATTAGGAACCTTGGCACTAAAGTGAATATTGTTTACAATGACAGCATTAGTTTCATTTCCAGTGAAGTATGGTTTGGGATGCAACAATTAGAGGTGCAGTTATTTATATTGAACAACAATGGAAGAGAGTCCCAGCTATGTAAAAAACACCTGCTAGTGACCAGCAGTGCAGTGACTTGGTGATCTCCTGCAATTAAATCACAGTCAATGCTGAAAGTCCCATGACTGAGCTCAAATTGTATTTCAGAATAATTGTCTGCCCTTAGAGGTTTTTAATTGTGCCTTGATGGGATGATATCCATCGGATATTCATCTGAGGTTTACACCGCTGCTATTACTCTTCTCCTCAAGGTACAGATGTGTAAATGCACCGCTGAGTTGTAATTTGCTCACTGGTATATATTTTCACGCAGAGTGACATTTCACTCCAGTCTACAATTTGTAGATTTACAACCATCAAAGCCCTGCGTGCAATAAGGCTCCCCTTTAATGAATGGTAACAGCGGTGTTACTCCCCTTGGAAAGCAGACTGGCCTGTCACACCGTGACTCCTGGGTAATTAATTTGTCAGCGGAACATGAATGGAGGTGTGTATCTGATGTGTGTGTGCTCTAATTTGAGGCACTTCGTTTAAGCAGCAGTGAAAGCAAACAGTTGTAGTTAGTAGGAAAACAAACCCATTAATGATGCTGCACAAGTAAAGTCGTGATGGAAATGCTATCCAGGGGTAAATATTTGAACAGCCCTCTGGCAGCTTGTCTGGTTGTTCTCCGAGAGATCCTGCTAAAGCCAGCGGGCCCTCAAGGAGATTGAGGAGGGAGACTGTGGGTAACGGCCCAGAAGATGCACTGTGGGCAAATATAAATGCTCGTATATAATCTGAACGTTCAGTGGCTTGCCTGTATTTCATTTGAACTGCATAGCTTGATTTGCTCTACCCTGGTGTCAGCTTACCACTTAGAGCAGTGTTTCCCAATATTTTGTTGTAGCTACACTGTAGAAAATGACTGATTTTAACGGTGAAACTGAAAAATGCTACTGTAATGGTAGATTCCTGTAAAATTCACAGGGAAAAAACAAACTGACATTCCCATAATTCTCTGCATTGCATTTCAAATTTTGTTTGATGATTTTTTTTTTTCTATTTCTTCTTTTTCTTATCAGTTATGTTTATTAGGGTTGTAAGGTATGTTAAATGTAATGTTGTTAAATTAATGTTTATTGCATAATTCAGTTTAATGAATCTCACCATGATGGTGTTTAGTGCTTGTGTGAATGACACTGAGCACCTAAATATGTAAATATGTATGTGTATGTGACTTTCTCATGATAACCTGCATTTGGAGCTTTTTGGTGTGTTTCAATGGTACAAAACAGATTTCAGTAGGTTGGTATATTAGCATTATATCAGTTAAAGAAATTACGGTATTTAACTGTAATTTTAAGTTTAAACCGTAAAACCTAAAATGTTTTTACCATATTTTTAACAGTATAATTCCGGCAACCACTTCTGCCAGTTTTTCACAATTTACTTCCAGAAATCATTTAGACCAATTTGGTGCTTAAGAAAGATTTATAATTATCGATGTTCACATCTTATCGAAAAACTTAATATTTTTGTGGAAACCACATTAGATCTCATTTTAAAGCATTCTTTGACTAAACAGTTTTACAGTACAGCATTTATTTAAAATAGAAGTACTTTGTAACATCTATTGTCATTTTTGATCAATTTAATCTATCAACTTAATCAGTTATGCTTTTCATTTTGTTAAATTGTGCTGTTTTGCCTTTTGATTTGGAAGCAGGTTAATTTTCATGGCACTTTAAAAACCCCTTTCACATCAGTCAGAGCTTGACTTTTTTTCTCGCCAAGTTACAATCATAGCCTATTGAGATTCATTGTTTTGCTCTGCAGGAATTGTCATCTGTAACCCAACGTGATCAATCTTAAGAAGTACATTGCAGAATTTGCGATGATAGATGTAGGCCATTTGATGCAGCATAATTTGATGTCAGTGTTCTTTAATGTAATTTTTGCAGCTGTTTCTCAAGTTTAGCTGCTTTGTTCAGTCGTGGCAATCAAGGCTTTTCCACACGACCAGCAGTCAGTGTCACAGTTTTGTATGATTAATAAATTGATGGTTTAAGGCAGAATCTCACCAGGCTTGTCAACAACAAATCCAGGTCATATTTCAGGCCAAACTCAAAGAAAAAATATCGACCTGTTATTTGTTTAGCATTTTTATGTGATTTTCATGACAAATGAGCACAATTATACTGTCGTGATATTTTATGTTATTAAAAATATTTTGTTATAATAAAGTAGCTGTTTATATTTTAATGAAACAAACAAAATACTGTGCAAACAACATAATATAAAATTATATATATATATATATATATATATATACACACACACACACACACACACACTGGTAAAACTTCTAGTATAACTGATATATATTAATAACTATATATATATATATATATATAGGGGTGGGCATAGATAAATTTTTTTTAATCTAGATTAATTTTGAAATTTATCTAGATTAAAATGGCTCATTTAAATTCTGCCAAAGGCATTCGGAATATGTGTGCTACCTAAATAATAAAAGTAAAGCCCTATTATATTTGAGATATCTGTGTGTTAGTACTGCCATCTCAAAAGTAGGGGTGTGAATCTTGGTTTAATAATTCAATTAATAAGATTAGAATCAGCACAATGGCCCAGTTTCACAAACATGGCTTATCTTAACCAGGACTAGGCTTTAGTTAAATTAAGATATTGATGCATCTTTTACAAAATTGTAAGTTATGTCAGAGCAAGATATTTTCAGTTGAAGCAGTTCAAACATGCATTTTAGTCTGTGACTATAAGCCTTGTTCTGTGAAACCAGGAGAATATCACATTCTCATTCAATATTACTGCACATGGCTACATTTTAAATAAAATTTATTTTGTGCAAAATTGACATTTATTATCATTATATAAACAGGCTACTGTTTTAAAACTATTACTTATTTTAAAAAATTCTCTTTGAGTATATGAAAGTTACCAGAAATATTTTTGACTTTAAAAAGTTGGATTTTTTTCCTTTGCATTATTGCCGCTTGGTTATTACTGATAAGATCATAGACAGTGGCAGCTTTAACAGGCTGCATTCAGACTAATGCACAGATCTTTTTTGATGCATATCAGTTTTGTATAAAAGCATTTAAAAATGGAAGTGTATGTCATTGACAAAAGTCTGTCAGCACGCAGGCTTTGTGCATCTAATACCAATTCCAAACAGTATATAAAAACATCTGAAGTAAAATGGGACGGATGGAAGCACACGCTGTCAAATTCTGTGCAGCACGGTGTGTATCGAGCGCGCACATGTGCCACATGCGGGAAAAACATTGATTATGAAATATTCAGAATCGATTCACAATCGTTGAAGAGAGAATAGCGTTGCATCGTTTTTTTTTTTGTTTTTTTTTCTCCCACCCCTATTCACCATGGTATTTGTGATTGTACTAATTGTAATCAAACTGAATGACACTAGCAGAGGTCATCAAGTTCAGTCCTGGAGGGCCGGTGTCCTGCAGAGCTTAGCTCCAACCCTAATCAAACACGCCTGAAGCAGCTAATCAAGCTCTTACTAGGTATACTTGAAGCTTCATGGCAGCTGTGTTAAGGCAGGTTGGAGCTAAACTCTGCAGGACACTGGACCTCCAGGACCGAACTTGGTGACCCCTGGACTATAGCAATGCACGCATACAGAGCGTGTGATCTCTGTGACGCCCAGATGTACAGAGCAGACCCTCTGACACCACAGAGAAGTCCCGTCTGAAATGGAACATGAAGATCACGGACGACAGGTAATAAGAATCGAAGCTCACACCTATAGTAATTTAGAAAACTAGTCCCGTCCGAATAGGGCCACAGTGCAATTTTGCTAGGTATACATTAGAGTGCGGATCGGGCCGCATTTTTCAGCCCAACAGGCATTAAGATATTTATGTCCGTGCCCGATCCCAGCCCGATCTAATTTTTTTCTCTTACTAATGACACATGCACTTTTTTTTGTGGAAAGCCCGCTTTTATTAAGCAACTGTAGGAAGGCGTTCGGAAATGTCAAGAGATGAGAGCATCAGTGCACATGGGGCAAAAAGCACAGTTATAACACAGATGCACATTCACGCTAATGTGTCCGAGCCCGTCCCGAACCCTAGCAACCTTTCTAAATATCTGTACGAACCCGGCCCGGCCCGTCGGGCTCGGGTTGGGTATCTATCCTCTAGTATAAATCCGTGCTAAACTGTCATGGTAAAACTCATCGTAGCTTGCGTAGTTTACACCCAGCTATGTGTATGTGTGTGTATATGGATATATAGTATATATCAGTTGTTATATTAGAAGTTTTACCAGTAACATAATCTCTTTGCTGTGTTCTTAAAGTCTGAAATGGAAACCACATTTCAAGCTCAAATTATTGCTAATGCATAAACTTAATGATTTATTTTTTGAATTAAAGGCACACCTTTGATGTCCATAAAAATGTAAAAGTTTTATTTTCCTTCTCTTGACTTTTTTTGGTTAAATGCAACGCAGACGCAGACTTAGATATTTTCACCCCATGGACCTTTACCATCTGTATTTCCAGGGCCTGAATCTCACCTTGTCACCCCATTCTTCTTCTCTCTCTTGTCTGCTCTGCTCTCCTCTCTTCAACTTCTTCCCCTGAGACGCCTGATTGCAGCACATGATTAACTGGCTCAACATGCAATCTAAGCCCAGCACACACTGCGCTGCGTAGTCCCACAGCTGGTCTTTCGGAAGAATCTAAAGCTTACTTTTCCTCCACTCTCCCAGGGAGCAGTGAAGAAAAGTAGAAAACCCTTCAATTATAAATGGATGGAGGTCAGAGAAAGAGAGAGAGAGAGAGGAAGAACGGGGAAAGACAGAGTACGGTTCAAGTTCCTGGAGTTTTTCTCGCATGTCCTGAAGCTGGAAGCCACGACGGCTTCTCTGGGTAAGAGCTCCAGCTTAAATGGGAACCAAATGTTTGTGTAAGGCTTTCCTCGGTGCGAGTGCACTGTTTGTTTTGTGAAGCGGCTGGAATGTCTCCACCGGCTGCCAGGCTATTCTGTGGGCGGCTCGTGAATCCTCATGGCCGTTCTTTCGCTTCATGACTGAGCCCGTTGCGTTGCGCTGAGGGGATATTTTGCACCTTATTTGAGAGATGGGTGTTATGACAACAAATATCAGAGCTGTGGCACGGTGCCCTTAAGGTGTTTGTGGGTTTGTTTTGTGGAAGCATCTGCCAGAGTAGAAAATACAGTCATCTTCCTGAGTGCTCTAAAAGCAGTTTCAGCACAGATTTTCCAATTTGCGCCTACAAAAGTTTCATGGTTCTTCACTAAATAAGCTGTCTTAGCTGCTAAAAAAAAGCTTTTATCTGTATTTTTGTCTTGTTTTTCTGATAAATAAAAAATCCAATAATTCTTGAAATAGCATACATTTGTGACCCTGGACAACAAAACCTTAAGTGTCATTTTTTTTAATGAGCTTTTCATTGATGTATTGATTCTTATGTTAGGATAATATTTGCCAAAGATGCAACTATTTGAAAAACTGCAATCTGAGGCTGCAAATGTTTTGATATATTTATGGTAGGAAATTTACACAAAATATTCATAGAACATGATCTTTACTTAATATCCTAATGATTTTTGGCATACAATTCAAAAATGTTGACCCGTAAAATGTATTTTTGGCTATTGCTACAAATGTGCAATGTGTGCATGCGTGTTATTCACATTTGCCATTTCTATCTATATTGACTTGTTTTCAGAGATTCGTTGCCCCATTGGTTTCAGCATAAGCCTCACTAACTTTTATTAGATTTATGCTTTAAACAAGAAAAAGACTGATTTACTGCTTGTTTCGTTTGTCACAGGGAAGGCCTGTATCCTGAAATGTCTGCTGGCCATCCATAAGATCTTCCGGGAGAACAATCCAGCCTATATCCTCAATGACCTCTACATCACAGACTACTGCATCTGGATCCAGAGGGTCAAGTATGTTCAAGGGGTCTAAATCTTACAAAATCATGTCCCGGTCCCATTTTGCACCATGTGTGAAAGAGATGAGATATTTTCCAGACTACTTAGCCACAATGCAAAATCAATAATCTATAGTATGACAGTATGACAAAAATGATGAAGTTAAAAGTCCAAATTATCCATTTTATCATCTTTTTTTGTTGTTTTTGTTTTAGTTCAGTCTCTGCTAGTTAAACAGACCCACAGTGTTTAAGTTTGATTCATGATGAATGGTATTGCAATCATGATTTCTGCTCGCCATTTTTTGTAATCACTTCCACGTTTAAAATGCAAACTACAGCCGGTGCATAATTCAGTAATGAGATATACTCTGCTCTCCGGCTGGCGTTCAGCTAAAGTCGTATGCTTGTCTATAAAGAGTCCAGTTGAAAAATGTGCTTCTAAAGTTGTAGGCCCAGTGCCCAGACGCGATAAATGTCCTGCAGGGATTATGCCGAAATTTTTCAGTCCTGTGTTTTGCCAAAGTGTAGATTTTCTGGCAAGAATGCGGCCTTGACAGCTAATTAATAATGGATGTGTAAAATGGCAGAGTTTAAATGTGCCTGTTTTCTCAATGAGACAAAGGGAGAAAATGAGGGAGACTGAGGTAGGTACAGAGACTCTTTGTCTGTGGTCCTCAGAGAACTGCGCAGTTCCTCCATCAGTGTGCTGGAAAGCTTAATCACGTTTGCTGGGGCTCTGAGTTAAAAAGACAAATTAGGCGAAGCATTTTTCTTTAAACAAAATAAACATAAAATATTAAAAAGTGTCCTTAGGGTGACCGTGCCATCGATCACTAAATGCATCATCTGAGGCATCAGTAGCATTGACCTGTGAATGAATGCTCGTGTTCCTCTGTTCCTCTTCTTCTTCTGTGCTTTATTGAGCAGAACAAAAGAAAAGCAGACCGGAGAGCTGTTGAAAGGCACAGCTTGCAGGATCTGTGA
Organism: Enteromius trimaculatus; assembly: GCA_032361065.1. Lineage (NCBI taxonomy): Eukaryota > Metazoa > Chordata > Actinopteri > Cypriniformes > Cyprinidae > Enteromius > Enteromius trimaculatus. The sequence continues at coordinate 14,906,632 of JAUMHP010000048.1, read as the reverse complement.
CAGCGCTCTAGTGCCGCTGATGTATCTTAGTCATACTTGCCTTGAGGCGTTTGACATCTCTCAACATCACGCTGAAAATTGATTTCCAGTTTGCATCCTTTTAGAGTATCTTTAGTTGTCTTGAAACACTGCTGCAAACTTTTCCTTTGAGTTCAGACAAAGCCCCTCTTGTCATGGGAAGTGACTGCAGGAGACTTGCTCCTCCTTTTAAGTGCTGGAGCGTTTGATCAAATCCCCACTGCTCTGGTTTGTGTAGACAACTCCCTGTTATCATAGCAGGTTTGTTGTGACAGCGTTTTCAACATCTGACATATCCTCTGTCAGATTATTTAAACAATTCTCTCTTCCCAAAAAATCCTCCCAGAAGGACGCCCCAGTCCAGTATCTTTGGCTGCGTTCACACAGTGGCAGAATGCGCCTGTCAGTCTTTTTTTAGAATTCTAAACTGTCGTTAAGTTCACGGCAGGGCTGCGCGAAATCTGTCTGTCTGTCTATTGCATATTGTTATATCATTCCCTCAATCCAACAATATATATTTCTATCCGTCCATCCACCCATCATCCATCTATATATTGTTCTATCTTTCTTTC